>QJNX01000004.1:215037-413577 GCA_004155925.1 Monosporascus sp. MG133
CCCCCCCCCCCCCCCCCCCCCCCCCCCCCCCCCCCCCCCCCCCCCCCCCCCCCCCCCCCCCCCCCCCAACAAAGGCAAATACACTATCATTATACATTCCATGTTCGTCTGCATTATATACAAGTGACTTCCATACGCCGAGAGATGGGTATTGACATTGTTGTACAGGTGATACATATATACAATCGCCATCATGGCAACCGCATCATGATTTAGGGGTAGCGGCGCCATTGATATCCATTTCGTGGATTCTCCAGGAGCCATCGACCCAGTCCTGCTTTTTGCCAAGGAAGGCGACTCTCTCCTTTCCTTTAGCAAGGGTGTCGACGATGTACGTCTGGGCCACTTCGCGGACTTGGTCCTTGGTGGTGTCTAGGAGTTCTTCGCGTCGCTTCTGCTTCATCTCCTCGGTGATTCCGGAGACAAATCGGTCCATCCCCTCAGTATTGACCGCCTTGGGAGCGTCAACGCTTTGGAATACGGATATTTTGGCCTCCTCGAAGTCTTGATCAGACCATTGTTTGTCAAGTGCCCAGCGGCCAGCGTTTCGCATGATGGAGAGGGTGTTTTGCGGGTTCGGGTCGCGGTAAGAGTAGAAACCGAACAGACCGTCAAGCCCTTTCATATATGCGCCACCGCCGTAGGCTCCACCCTTCTCGCGAATCTCGTGATGTAAGTGTTTGTGGGTCAGAAGCTGGGCTAGGATTTGGAGCGGAGCACCGTGATGAGAGGTGTACGAGACCGTAGGAAGGGCGAGACTGCCGTAATAGACCTGGTATGGCAGAGGGAAGAAGGCTTTGATGTCTCTTGTGAAACTTTGTCTCGGCGCAGGCGAGAACGAGACTGGCTCAGTAGGGCGAGAGGCCATGAATTCTGACAGCGCCTTTGAAATATCCTGAGAACTGTCGGATCCGCAAGTCAAGGCCGTACGCATATTGTCCCCGGCCAATGCGAACTTCTGGATCTGCTTAAGCTTCTCAATAACATCCTCATACTGATCTGATTGAGGCCGGCTAGCTAGCGAAGTTATAAGCTTCACTTGGGACAAACCGCCGACTTGTTCGCCTAGGTAGGCATTGCGCGTCAGGCTAGACTCCGCGTATCTCCTAGCGAATGCGTGACCTGAAGAGGCAATGTCGTTCACTACACCATCGGCGGAGGCTTCAAGCAATTGCCGGATGCGAGGTGCAGCCTCTGGGCTGTCAAAGTTGGTCTCCAAGACGAGCTTGCGGATCAGATCAAACATGGCTGGTACGTTGCGGTCGAGTGCCATACCGGTAAAAACCAGACCCTCTGACGCCTGCTGGAAATCTGTAGGGGATGGTGTTGAATGATAGCCGACTGATACCCCCCCGGTCTTTAATTTGATCAAGTCTTCTAATTGCTCCATTGTCATGTCCTTGGTCCCCAGGCGCATGATAGAATCAGTAAACAGTGGAATGAGAACTCGTAGCTCATCTGGGAGGTTTTCGAGCTTGTTGATTGCGCGGAAGTAAGTGAGTCCATTGGTAGGTGCCTCGCGCCATTGAATAGCAGTGCCGTGGGCGACCTCGTCTCGTATTACGACTGGCTCCTTCAGCCTCGGGATATCTCTGACGTAGACTGTGGGTAGGCAGCTTAAGTCCTGGGTACTGGACTTGCTTTGTTCAACAAGCAAGTCAAGTTCTCGCTGTTCGAAGAATTTTCGTGCTTCCTGCTCGCCGCCGGCTTCTCTCGTCGCCTCGATGATCTTGGAAGCTAACCTCTCGTCCTCTTCCTTGGCAAGGTCCGCCCCAAAAGTCTCAGAAGGTGCCATAGTAAAGGTCAGAGTATTGTCGTTTAGGAGATACTTGTCCATCAAGCCTTCGAGGTAGCCTCCTTCAGCGAGTTTCGCCTTGAATGCAGCCACAGTGTCGTTCCACGCAAGAGACTTGAAGGGATCAGCACCGTTGAACCACTTGCCCTTGAGCCGGTGTAGTACGGAAATGCCGAAGTTGGCAGTCTTGTGCTTCAAGCTCAACTCCAGCTGGTGGAGGTATCCGTCAATCTTAGGTCTCTCAAAACCCTTCTCACGCACTTCGCGCAGGATCTTCTGCACCTCGTCCTTCACCTTTTCTACGTTCTCTCGTGCCACTCCAGTCAAACCGACAGAGAATATCCCGGTAATCGCGGAGCTATCATAGCCTGCGTTCGGACTCCAGTCTGTGCCAAGTCCACTCTCGACCAGCCCTTTATAGAGTGGAGACCCGTAACCGTCCATCAGGAGAGACGACAAAATGGCCAAGGAGAACGACTCCAGAACATCCGTGGTATCTCCGGTGATCCATGATACTGACGTCTTGTACTGCTTATCCGGGTCCGCTAGGGGGTCGACAGGCCCGAAGACAGTCACCGTTCTCGGTCCATCAGTCAGGTCGATGGGTGTTTTCGATTCCAGATCGGCCTGGATTCTCTCAAACACTCCTATCCATGTGTCGATCTCCTTCAAATGGTCAGCCAACGGCATGTCTCCATACGTCATCAACTTTGCATTGCTCGGATGATAATGCTCGGCATGGAACTTCTTGAGTTGCTCATAAGTAAGGTCGGTAATCTTCTGGGGATCGCCGCCCGAATTGTTGATCGAAGGGAATATGTGGTCCTGGAAGCGGATGTAGAAGAGGTAGCCTGCATCTGACATCTGACCCTTCATCTCATTGTACACCACACCCTTGAATACCAACTTGCTATCATCGGGCGTTGCCTCGCCTTCGGCAGCCGCAACCTGGGGGTTCTCAGGTCCAATGCGCCAGCCTTCCTGGGTAAAATCCGTCTCTTTCAGTAGAGGATGTAGGGTCGCATCCAAGTAGACAGACATGAGATTCCGAAAGTCCTGCGCATTCGTGGAGGCAAAGGGATAGTAGGTGTGGTCAGAGGCAGTGAATGCGTTCATGAAATTGGAGAGTGTCCTCGGCAGCATCTTGAAGAAGGGATCTCGGATGGGATATTTCTCGCTGCCGCACAGTGTCGTGTGTTCGAGAATATGGGGAACGCCAGTGTCATCAGGGGGATTCGTCTTGAAGCCGATGGAGAAGACATTGTTGCTGTCGTCGCGAGCAATGTGAAGATAGTCGGCTCCAGTCTTGTCATGCTTTAAGTGTAGAGCCGTCAGCTCGAGCTCTGGTACATGTTTTGCCCTCAATAGAGTAAAACCATGTAGCTTCTCTCCAGGCTTCGGATACCGAGAAAGGTCAATGATAGCTTTCTTGGCCGCACTCCTAACCGTGCTGCGCAACATGCTGTTGCGACACCAGAGGCCCTGTGTCTATAGGCAACTCAACTCTCTATAGGTATTGTCGAGAAAGCATACGGGAAAAAAGAGCGACAGAACTATCAAGACAACATTCAAAGAAAGGAGTAGACGACCCCAAGCCAAGGAAACTTATGGTCCTGAGGAAGTTCTTGGATGGCGAATAAACTCTTTTTTTTTTCCCAGCCTGGGAGGTTAACTAAGATGACGCAGGATCCCCGGCCAAAACAATCCTTTTAAATCCTTATCGTCTATCAAGGCTCAGTTAAAAGGGCAGGATCTGGCCATAAGACTTGAGGCACCAATGTGCTACAGAGATCAGAGTGACTCGATAATCAACAATCACGAATGTCAGCTCTTCTCTCAAATATAGTGACCGAAGATTGTACCCAGCTAGATTTATCCTTCATACTCACGCGTTTGAAGGACTTGAGTTGGGGTTGGCTTAACTATCATGGGCATTACTTAAAGAAAGCGATGCTGTGGACTTCTGTATATAGACGGTTCAGATGCAACTATCGGTGTGATCTCATAAACCGTTCGTGCCCTTCTTGCTACATACGCAATATGTAGTAATACCTACTTACATACATACTTAATGTACAGTACCACCCACCACCATTACCACCATCACCACCACTACCAACACCCACCACCGGCGGTCGACTCCACTTTGAAGCCGGCTCTCCGGCGCCATCCCTCAACCTTTCTTCGGTCGCGTGTGCGTGCATATGTAATTCGACCATTGAATACTTAAGTAACCACTACTCGTCATTAACCGGAAAACTCCCTTGTAAGCACATCGCGCTAACAACTAAACTTACAGTATACCTTGAATTCCCCGAGATAAGGGTAAAGACCGTAAAGTAAAGTACCTCGTTGGGATGGCGCTAGAGGCTGGCTGGTAACTAGCCTATTATCGCCCATCATTACCTAGCAGACAGGCAATGTCAGGACTGTTACTTGTTACCTCAGGTAGCGCCCCAACGTCAAAGTCTTCATCCCGAGACTTGAAGCAACAACACCCACTTGCTGACCACCCGATAATCTCAGACAAAAAGAAACCACTTCCTAACGCGACCATCGACCCTAAAACCGGCAGTCTATAGCATCAGCTACATTCTATTTCCTATGAAGATATTAAGGTGGGCATTGCCGAATTTTATTATTATTCCTATATTTTAATTGGGGTTTATCATTTCTCCAAAAACCCCCCCCCCTCTGCTGGGGCTCTTCTGACAGATTGACCCTTCTGACATTTCATTCGTTACAGTGCAGCTGTAGCTACTACCACTCCTCGGCTGCGCCCACATTCACATTCACACCTTCGACTTGGATAGAAGGGGATCATGTCGACTGCGAACCCACGACCGGCTTCAGCGGCGCCCGCTCCCTTGGCTTCCGTGCCCAATGGGAACGGGAACATTTCTGCTCATGCGCACGATGATCCGCCGTTAACGAATGGACACCACCACCACCATCACCATCACCACCACCACCACCATGCTCCCGTACAGGATCCGCGACCGGCTCCGACCCCGACGCCTGCCATGACTGCCAACGCTGCTGCGAAAAAGAGCAAGGGAAAGAAGGCGCTCGACTCAAGCGAAGCGTCAAAGCTTGTTGCTGCCAGGATTTCCCAGCTCGAGGTCGACACTGCCGCCGAAAAGGAACAGGAGGCCGAGATCGGTAGGTTTATTCCTTTATCGTTAAGTTGTATGGCGTAAGGATCAAAGATGCGTCCGGCTATACGACGACCATGACGCATTGCCCTTCCAAAAGGCATTGGAGTGCGCTTATGCTGGGATGGAACTATAAGACAACCCAGGCCATGGGCGCACCTGTGATAAGATGTCCGCAGCGAGGATATGCTGGCTGTATCTCCTGCGGTTCCTGTGGTTGCGCCCCTTTCCCAGCGCAGCAAAAGGTTCGCATGGCGAAAGCAAGACACCTTGTTTGACTTGCCGTCGGTAACTACCAATACTGTCGCTGCCAAACTTGGCGACATACCCTCCAAGGCAGGGTGATGTTACGCCTGGCATTCCATGACATGCTTGCGGACCCTAAACGCGGCTGGCCATGCGAGGTTTATAGTCGTCGGAATATGAGCTGGGTGGTGGATCATTGCTGACCTTTTTGTATCCGTATGCAGATCGTGAAGTCCGCAAGGCGAATCGTGAACTGAATCACCAGATGAATAAGATGAACGACATGGATAAGATAGACCTCCTTACTAAGCGATCATCGGAACTCTTCGCCAACATGAAGCGCCTTGAAAGAGAAAACCTCAAAAACAAGAAACGAGCAGACCAGCTGCAGAAGGAGAAAGACACTAGCCGAACGGACCTGAGCAAGCAGATCGGCCTCAAGGAGAAGTTAGAGAAGCTCTGCCGAGAACTACAGAAAGAAAATAACAAGCTGAAGGTATTTCTTGGTCTGGAGCTTATCTTATATCTGCCGAGCATGAGCTGATATGCCCTACGCTCCAGAACGAACACCGGGCGTTAAACGATGCGCACGATCGACTGAAAAATTCTTCTGATGAGCGATTCAAAAAGGTACTGGAGACCATGGAAGGCTATCAGGAAGAAAAGGACAATCCTCGCAAACAGGTCATCTACATGAAGGCCGAGGAACTGTATGTTTCGCACCCATTATCTTCTCCCGACGTGTGAGAGAGTGAGAGAGAGATCCGTTTTCTCACATTCACGTCCTGTCCAGGTTCAAGGCGCGCTTCAAATCGCTCATCGATCAGTACGAACTCCGAGAACTGCACTTCCATTCGGCAATGCGCACCAAAGAACTCGAGGTGCAATGGAATATGGCGCGCTACGAGGAGCAGAAGAAGATCGCCGAGGCTGAAGCGAGACGAGCGAACCAGCTTAACAGTCAGGTCCTCACCTTCACCAAGACGGAAATTGAGCTGCGCAACCAACTTAACGTTTACGTCGAGAAATTCAAGCAGGTACGAGCCCCTTCTTCATCCACCTCACGCCACCATCCTATGCATTCCTAGCAACCGCCGCCAGGGCGTCCCCTCGAGCCCATACTCAAGCATAGACATGTCATTCCAACCAGCAACCCCTCCAGCAGCTATACCCCCCTTCCTCCTGCAAGAGCGCAAGCATTAACAGCCGGCGAGGTCGAGGATACACTGAACAATAGTAACGATCTGTTCCTGACGTTTCGCAAGGAGATGGAGGACATGTCTAAGAAGACCAAGAAGCTGGAGAAGGAAAACGAGGCCTATAAGCGCAAGCACGACGCCCTGAACAAGAACATTTTCAAGCTGGCCGAGGAGCGCACCAAGCTCATCCGGGACCTCGAGGACCTCCGCAAGAAAAATGATAAACTCACCAGTATCATCGGCCAGATGCAGCAGCAGGGCCGCGGCATTCCTCAAGGCATGCAGGGCACCGCCGAGAGTTGTTATGCGCCGGCTACAGCTTCAGCTGGTGGGGCCGAGGCCGGGCCTATGCCGACAGGAGTGGCAGTGAATGGCTCTGATGCAGGCGAGCTGGAGGACGGCGACGATGAGGCCAGCGAATACGAATATGACGACGAAGAGGAGGAAGTAAGCGAGGGCGAATTCGACGACGACGACACCGAGGAGGAGCTGCTCCCCGCTGGCGCCGTCCCGGGTGCGTACGGTCCCGAGCGTCCTCCGAACCCGCCCCACCCTACTGCCATGGTCAACGGCCATCGAAACTAGGAGACTGCCGATGAGACGTCCGGGTGGCGCCAGAGCAGACTCTTGGAGTAGGCCGGTGTATGTGTGCCCTGGATGGAGGAGCAGGCGTCCTAACTCATGGTCTCTCTGCAGACTCTTATGGTGGAGTCGTCGGTCAGCAGCTACCAACAGCGCTCGTGACGGATTTACGCATTTCCACCTTGGTCGATCAGTCCCGCTCGCCCCCCATCTGGCCTTGTGTGCGGCATGGACCCTATCTTGCGCGTGCGCGGCCTGCTCTTTGTCTGGAGTAGCAAGACGTTTTGTAGAGAAGCATCACATACAGAGCCTCGCAAAGGTGGGAAGCGCAACTAATTGGGCCTCAGAGAGAGGAACGTACTTTCTCTGCTGAGGGGCCCGTCCGTCCGGGTTGCCCCCCTTTTTAATCCGGGGAAGCCCGCATGCACAGAGGGCCTGCCGCTGCCAGGGTACAGATTAGTCCAGGTATAGTGACTGCATGGCACCGCACTACGTCCTCTCGAGTCCCTATAGGCGCGGTAGAATCATCGCAGTACCATGAATGAAAACATGAGATGACTGATTAAGACGCATACTCGCATTGACGTGGGTTAAATCATGACAATTGATATTGCCATCCTATATTTGAACTAGTTTTATAGGGTCAGGGGTTGTGCAATGCCTACTCTATGGGCCTACTTACGTAGACAGCAGGTAATAGGCTGCACGTCAAATCCGGACAGGCGGTGACGAAAATCAACAAGGCACCATAAGAGTACCTAGTTGTTGGATTGCTCATATACTCCATGATTGCTACATTCCTATTACAACAGCTATACATCTGATAACACTTTATTATGCATTGACATCTAAAGTGGGGAAGCTGGTTATTAGAACGCATAAGTAACCAATCGCGTCTAATGGAAACTCCTCATCACTCCAATCAGCCCAGTAAGGGTTATGTCAGGGGTATCTTTTGATAAGTTCGTTCTAGGCATTATCGTGTACACAAGTCTCCCCTCTTAGCCCACGGCGCAATACACGACGTAATGAGCTCCCCATTCCGGCCCCTCCTTCACCTCGAAGCCGAAGGCGCACCAAACGCCAGAGCAGCAGCCGCGGCCGGCGATTTCGTTTTCCCACCGCCACCGGCGTACTTGCCTTTGAGCCTAGGGGGGCCCAGCTCCCGCCGTATATCGTCGAGCTGCTCGGCGCCGTTCTTCCAGCCACCCTTCTTGAGCTGCTTCTTGCCGTGCATGGAGTAGCCGCCGAGGAAGTCGTCGAGGATGCTGTCGAAGTCGGCCCGTGTGGGGCCCGTGACGCTCGACGCTGTCGACGCGCCCGTGATGCCCGTGATGCCGGACAAGGCGGACGCCGTCCCGTCGTCATCGCCATATAGGAAGTCGTCCTCGCCGTCCTCGTGTACCGGGTTGTAGTGGCACTCTTCGAGCTTCTCGAACCGCTCGTCGAGGATGCCGAGCTGCTCCGTTCGCACCAGCGATGACGATGTCATGCTGTACCCCGACTGGCTCGTCAGGGCACCCTTGCGCTTCTTGCGCCGCAGCCCGCCGTTCGTCGTGGTCGTGAAGAGCGACGACTGTAGGTCTGAGTTCGATGGCGGCGGTAGGGGGGTCTTCTTCTTCTCTGAGGACTGGACCTTCTGGTCTTTCTTGAACTGCTTGAAGTCCTCGAGCCAATTCTGGTTAGGTGCCGGCGCCTCTTCCCCGCTCCCGGAGCCGGGTACCGGTACTAAGGTCGGCACCTCCTCGTCAGCTCCCCGGGCAGCAGTCTTGTACTCCCGCTTCGGCTTCGCCGTGTCGTCGGATTCCCAACCGTCTCCGTCGTCGTCGTTGTCGTCGTCGTCGTCGAAGAAGTCACCTTGCTCCTCGAATTCGAAATCGTCCAGTTCCCGCCCTTCCTTCGCGAGCTCCTGGAAAATGTCATCGTCGTCGTCGACGTAGGCCTCGTCCTCGAGCGCCTCCAGCACCTCGCGCAGCCGCGGATCCATGTCCGGCTGAAAGCGGCCGATGGCATCGGGGACGTCCTGCTGCGCCTGGTACGTCAAGCGCGTGAGGTTCTTAGACGGCAATATGTCGTCATCGAGCAGCTGCCTCTTCTTGCGCTCGGCGTCCTCGATATCCAGCTGCCGCAGCGCGTCGTCGAGGCTCTGCTTCTGCTTCCCCTTGCTCTTGTCTTTACTCTGGGAGGAGGGCTTGGCCTCGACGAAGACGACCTCGCCACCGGCCGACGACGAGTTGAGGTCACGCAGGTGCTGCATGTAGTCGTACTCGGTGTCGTCGAAGTAGACGCCGTAGTTGGCGGCCTCGCCCTCGTTTGCGCGGACGGCGGCGGCATCGGATCCCAACTCCGAAGCCAGGTCGTCCAGCTTCTTTACCTTATGGCTATTAGGCGCGGTCGTCGGGTTCAGTACCATGGACGGCGCATCGCTGTCGTGGATCCTGGGGTCATTTTGTGGGCGGTGCACCAGCGTGAAGTGCTGGGCCGTCTTCTTGTCGCTGATCGGAATTTGTTAGGTTTATAAAGCCCAATCAATTGGTCGTGAACAGGGGTCTCAATACTTACATCCACTTGCCTTTGGGCATCCTGATGGATATGTATGTGAGAGCTGGATGTATGGCTCCCTGGTTTCGACTACCAAGGAATGAGAGAGTCCGTAGTCTCTCCTTATAAATATAAATGGGTAAATGTGTCGAGGCTCAGTTTATATGCCCCTAAGGGGGAAAACATTAACGTTAGCTATAATACGGAGGGGTGATGGGTACTGGCTGACTGGAAAGGAGCATGTTGAACCCTTAAAAAAAAAAGGCTTGGTGGGGTACTGCACTGTAATGCTCTTCTTATCGGAGCTTATCGTTCAGTGGGAGTGACGCAAAAATAATTTGCCCCGCGATTTATCAGCATGTCCATTTACTTTACTGGTACAGTTCTTACTTAGTATTCTTTATCAATGCTCATACCCCCCCTTCACCTTCAACTTCAACTTCGACTTCCTCGAGGGAGCCAAGACAGACTTCTTATTATCACATTTTCTACCAATTATTGATCGCGCCATCCTTGTCCGTCTAAGATGCCGAAAGCAAAGTCCAAACAGTCCGTGGGGCTGGGCAATACCCTCATGAATGACCGCTTCGGCAAAGGCAAGGGATCTGATCGTAAGAGAGGCACCGGGGTTACGAGAATCAACCATGCGACCGGAGAGGAGGCATGTTTGAGCATCAGGCTGTATGGTCTACTATAATTATGCTAACCCCTATCCTCTAGTACATCACAAACGACCGAAAAGAGGCGGCATGGGTCAAGATGCGCTCCGTCACCGAACAAAGCGCAATGGACGAGTTCTTAGCCACCGCCGAGCTGGCAGGCACCGATTTCACCGCCGAGAAGATGAACAACGTCAAGATCATACATACCGACCAGCGGAACCCGTACCTGTTGTCCGCAGCAGAACAGCGCAACGCCTTAGGCAAGCATCAAGCGCACAAGGCCAGATTATCAGTCCCGAGGAGGCCGAAGTGGGATGAGCATACCAGCGCCCAGGAGTTAGACGTCCTCGAAAGAGAAAGCTTCTTGAACTGGCGAAGGGGGCTGGCCGAACTGCAGGAGAACCACGATCTTCTTATGACACCCTTCGAGCGCAACCTGGAGGTCTGGAGGCAGTTGTGGCGTGTAATTGAGAGGTCAGACCTGGTCGTCCAGATCGTCGATGCGCGAAACCCTCTGATGTTCCGTTCCGAGGATCTCGAGTCATATGTCAAAGACGTCGACCCGAAGAAGGAGAACTTGCTGCTGGTCAACAAGGCAGACATGATGTCGACGAAACAGAGGAGGGCGTGGGCCACATATTTCAAGGAGAACAAGATCGCATACCGCTTCTTCTCCGCTAGTCTCGCGAAGCAGTTGAACGAGGAACGGGACTTGCTGGATGAGCCCGAAGAGCCCGAGAACGGCCAAAGCGCCAACCCGAAGACCGTTCCTAGGACACAGAAGACGCAATCGCCAGACGACGAGGCTGAAGATGACGCATCTGAAAGTGATGAAGAGGACAGCGGGGAAGGTGCTAGAATAGTGGTAGAGGCCGACAGCGACGATGATACCCGGATATTGACAGTCGAGGAGTTGGAGGACATCTTTCTCCAACACTCCCCCGTCTCGAATGGTAAGCTCACACAAAACTATTATTATTGAAAAAAAGTTTCTTTAAAATTTTGGGGGGTTGTTTCGGGAGGGGGGGCGCTTTTCCATGCCATTTCGTATTAACATCCGACAGGTCCGGATCGAAAACTACAAATCGGTTTAGTCGGTTATCCCAACGTAGGGAAGTCGTCAACCATTAATGCATTGATCGGCGCCAAGAAAGTCTCAGTCTCGGCAACTCCAGGCAAGACTAAACATTTTCAGACCATCCACCTCAGTGACAACGTCATCTTATGCGATTGTCCTGGTCTAGTCTTCCCTAACTTCGCTACGACCAAGGCTGATTTAGTCTGTAACGGTGTCTTACCGATTGACCAGCTCCGAGAATACACTGGACCCGTCGGTCTCATCACCCAGAGGGTACCTCAGCCGTTTTTGGAAGCGGTATACGGCATCCATATCGACACCCGGCCACAGGAGGAAGGGGGCACAGGTATACCGACGGCTAGCGAGTTCTTATCCGCCTACGCTAAGGCGCGCGGCTTCCAGACCCAAGGCGTCGGTCAGCCCGACGAGTCCCGGGCGGCGCGAATTATTCTCAAGGACTACGTCAATGGGAAACTGTTATACGTCGAGCCGCCACCCGGCTACGGTGATGCCGCCGAGTTCAACCGCGAGCTGTACGACGCGGCACATCTGCCGGAGAAGCGGCGGGCGGCGCTACTCGCGGCCCTGGACCAGCTGCACGTAGCAGACGGCGGCGAGGAGTCTAGCATCGCCGACACGGATATACTAGCGCTGCCAGCGGGTGCCAAGTCGCAGCGCCTCGACAAGGCGTTCTTTGCGGCCACGGGCCGAGGCAACGCGGGCCACCTCACGATGCCCTTTAACCACAAGTACACCCAGCAAGGCCGCGACCAGGCGCAGACGCGCGCCAAAGAGCTCAGCGGGCGCAAGGCTAGGGCCATGATCGCGCTCGAGACGGGTCTCGATCCCAAGGACATTCACATTGGGAGCTCCAAGAAGCATTTCAAGGGCGGGCCCAAGGGGAAGGGGAAGAAGGCTGAAAGCACGCTCTTGGAATGATTGATATTGTAGAGATCGGGAGAGAAAAGGGGAAAGAGGGGGGCGGCGGGTTTGGATGCGGGTTCTTACGATGGGTTTACTATAAGCTTAGAGGGACGGACGGAATCCAAAGGAAACGGTATGACGGGGGGTTCTCGTGCCTGGGTTGCATTGTCACGGAAATAAAGGGGTGGGTAGCAGCAGTACGCACCCAGAAGTGCATATCTAGCTAAGAAGGCAAAATATGAGTAACAATTAACGCACAAAAACCCGATTGGTGGTGTAGTGGTACGGTAGCACGGTTTCAACAGACGCCTGGTAAACAATCAACCCGTGGAAGATTGGCAGAATACGACGTGATGTAGGTCGAAGTGAAAGTTGCTCTCTCCAGGAGAATGGTAGGCCCAGGTCCGCACCCTGGAGCGGGCATCCCCTTTTTTCTTTTCATTTTCCCATTCACTATGTCTGAGCAACCTAGACAACCCCTTGAGAGGCTAAAAATAAGTGTATATACGAAGTAATAGTTTCGATTCACTTGACCCCCTGGACCGGGAAAGATGTGACCGTTCTTGCCTGGCGAGACCCTTCCCTCCCTTATCCTCCTCACCAACTAGTGGGTGCATCGACAGTTGCTCCTGGCCCCTTCCCCAGCGTAAAACCCCCCCGGGGGCGGGGAGAGATAAACCATTATGACTTAGTATAGTGGATAGAGGGAATACGCACGCAACCTACCGTACCCAGCCTGGATTTAAATTCGAGAACCCCCCTTGGCGGCCTCATGAAGTACTTGATCAGCGTGATTGTTCTAGTGGCTCGTTCTGTGTTTTATAAGATTATGTGATGGTTGTGCAGTTTGACTTTGTAGATATGCTCTCGATTTAGCAAGAGGAAGGAGATCAGTGCTATAGCGAATCCCGCTCTGCTAGTAACGACCTTAGCATGCTATTCAAGCCCTTACTAATCTAGTGACTTGATAAGAGCGGAAATTATAACGGTTTCCTTTGCACCATCGCTGCATGCTTTGTCCCGTGCCATCCCGGCCAAGTAAGTCATAGCATTTCATTCCCGTCTATGCGGCGTCCTATCTGGTTTTTGACCCGAGCCATTTTATCTCCCGTCTATCGATATATCGTCATCAGAGCCTTCGGATCCGTCCGAGTCCTCCGACCCATCCTCCTCGCTTTCTTCTTCGTCCATCTCGTCCCCATCCTCGTCCTCGCCAGCCTCGAGACCGTACGCATCGTAGAAGTCAGACAACTGCTTGACCTGGGTCTTGTACCCGACCTCCTGGAGCTCCTTCTCTATTTTCTGTTACGCGGTAGTCAGTTACCATCACGGCACCGTTCAACATTCTCGCACAAGGAATGGGGGTTTTGACGAATATTTGAGGGCAAGGAACGTACCTCGACCATGACATGCGCACAGCATACCACGACGTTGCTCTTCCCCGGCTCGAAGACGGGTAGCAGCCAGGTCTTCATCGCCTCCTTGATGTCGTCGACCGTTACGTCCCGGACCTTAGTGAGCATCTTCTGGTTGTAATCCGAGGGCAGACCCCTGACGGCGCTGAGGATGTAGTTCTGCACGGCGGCAGTCGCCATGGTGGCCTGTTCGTCCGCCATGGCCATGACGAGCTGGCTGATGGCGCCCTCGATCATCGGCGTCTCAAAGGCTACCGTGCCGTCGACCAAAGCGGCGATCGCGTCTCGCGCGGCACTGATCGCCTTCGAGGCCAACGGAGATCTGTACACTTTGAAATCCACCCAGCCGCCGTCGACCTCCTTGGCAAAGTACACGCCGTAGGCGAGACCGTTCCCCCGGGCGGCGTTCCATAGTGGGCCCTCGACGGTTTCGAGGTACTGGCAGGCGACGAGTAGGGCCGGGACAGCTGGGTCGGTGAAGGACGTCAAGCCCTTTCCAGTACTCACCGAATAAGAACTGTCAATCGTAGCCATGGGGATGATGACGGCACCAATGGAGCCGGGGTTCCGGCCCTCATCATTAAGCAGAGTGTACGGCTTGGGGATAGGGTTCATCTCCTCCGTACTTGCGTCAAGTGACTTGGATAGAATGTCCCAAGTCTTGACCGGCTCAGGGAGTTTAGAGTTGGAGATATCCGCCGTGACGAGGATGCGGAGGTTGCTGAAGGTGAAAAGAGCTTTCCGGACTTCTTCGAACCATGACAGGACAGTATCTGGATCCTTCTCGAGGAGTTTCTTGAGTCTGCGAAGGTACGTAGCTTTCACCAGCGTGCGCTTTGCTACTATGAGTGAAGACGCCTTATTGTGGAGGGCCATCTCGACCTCATTGGCCATTACTCTTCCGTCGCGCTTGGCCTCTGGGATGTCGGCAAGTTGTTTCGAGATGCTAGCTTTCAAGCGCGTGACATCGAAGATACTGTCGAACATCATTGTGCGAATCCACTCGACCGCACTAGCATATTTTTCGGGTTCGACTTGCATGCGAATGACGAAACTTTCAGCATCGCCAACACGATTGCCGGATTCTAATGCATAGGAGACCGTCTCCTTCTCGAGTTCCATCACGACCTTCTCAAAGTCAATCCGTTCGCCGTTCCGGTTGATATGAGTGTTGAAGAAGTTATCGGTGAATATGGGAAGTAAAGGCTTGTAATTGACAGGCACCTTCGACGTCCCCACGTGGACTGTGATATGAACGAAGTTGGTTGGAACATCCTCGAACTGGACGAAGAGCGGAAGACCGGATGGCACTTTGTCGATCGCATTTTGGGCCGGGTTTTCATGCGTACCCAGTTTACGCGCAAGGCCAGACCGAGCTGTCTGTGACCGTATGAAGTTGATTGACTCTGTCGGGGGTACTGGCCACTTTTCTAGTAAGGAGTTGGGGATCTCGACCTCGTTCTCCTTTTTGGCTTGGTCCAGTTTCCGCTGAAGTTCCTTCAGTCCATCTGGACCCAACTCCCGCTTCCTCCTCTCAATTCTGGCGACTTCTTCCGCTTTCTGCTTATCAGCCAACTTCAAGGACGGCTTCCCGAGGACTGATATGTGATGGGCATCAGATATCCACTTCTTGAGGAATCCCCTCCATTGCTTATCGGTCCATGTCTCTAGGGTGTCGTATTCGCCAAGACTCGAAAGGTCTCTCAGGGTTGACCCGTCGCGGCTACCAAAGAGGTAGTCGGTAATAATGTTGGTTGAATAGAATGATTCGGACTCTTCTGCCTGAGCCTTGATCTGCCGGCGTTCGCGTTGTATGCATTCATTCATATAGACCATATCTAATGGCTTCGACGCAACCTCTTTGAGGAGGGAAATTAGACGTTGTTCCACAAATTCTAGCTTTTCAGTGGCTACGCCTGTTGGCTGCAGCCAGATGACCGTGTTCGGCCGAGCGTCCCACCAATATGAGACTGAACTTGCGAGCTCTTCCTTTTCCACGATGACGTTCTCCAGCACGGCGACAGATGATCCGCAGAGATACGTTAGCAGAACGTTTAGTGCCGTTGTCTCGACGACGTCGACGCAGTTCGGTCCAAAGAAAGCAATTACCATATCTCCAGTCGATTCGTCCTCTTCTGGAAACTCGATAGTCTCAACTGTCGTGCGTTTGAGAGCAGGAGGCTGTGCGGATTCTATCCATGGCCGTTTGAAAGGAGCATCAAGCGGTGGGATGTCGTCATTAACGCTCTCTTCGAACGTATCGAGAATCTCAAGGAGGTTCTCATGGTCGACTTCACCAACGACGATGACACACATATTCCGTGGTTGATACATCGCTTTGTGAAAGTCGCGAATCTTTTCGGGAGTCAAGACCCGCAAAGCTTCTGTCATGCCCCCTGTCTCGTAGCGGAAGCCGACATTCTCGGGATATAACAGACGGCGGGCCTTGATATCCATAAGCTCCGTGCTAGAATGCTCTACACCCTGCATTTCCGAATATACAACACCAGCGTCATTGCCTTCACCGTTGACATGGTGGACTTCGGTCAGGCATGCTGCATCGGTGATAGTCGGGACGATGAGATGCTCGAGATAGACGGGCAAAATTTGTGCGAATCCTTGCCATCCGGCGGTCTCCAGCGTGTATGCTGTGTGATCAGTGGCAGTCCACGCATTGGTGCCTCCGTATGCACGTGATGCCAACTTATCCAGTAGTCCCTTGTATCTATAACTCTTGGAGCCCATGAACACCAAGTGCTCCAAGGTGTGGGGTGCTCCGGAGTCATCGAATATCTCGGTGGCCAGGGTGAAGTATCCATTCACTTTAGGCCCCTTTCGATTGGCCACAATAACCTGCATACCACTTCTCTCCGATTCATATTGAGTGATGGTAGCCGGGGCGTAGTCCGTCTGAAAGCTCTGGATCTTACGAAAGCGCGTGTTCGGCCCTTGCGAGCCCATCTTTGCCTTAAGAGAACCCGAGAAAGACGAAGACAGGTGACTATTAAGATGTTAGCTACAAGCAGCTTTCCACAGTAAGGGATAAGAGACAAGCGGCTGTGGTATATGGAGGCTCCGTTCGTCAGACAGGGAGGTGGACGGTAAGCTTTGGCCTTAGTCGGATACGGGCTCCTAAGAGCCTTTGGCCTCATGTGGGAGGCATGTCTTGGCAGAACAGGGGGTGGGGGCGGTTTGCAGGACCAACAGCTACAATCCTAGTGACTGACTTCATGCAAACCTTAATGCCAGTTGTAATGAACTATGAGGGGCGTATACCCAAGAAAGCTGTCGGTCTGGGTATAGAGAACAGCAAGAAGTGCAATCAGACTGGCGTAAAACAACGTTCGGGCTGTTACTCGTGAAAACATGGTGTGTTCCGGGCGTTCAAGCCTCGCCCATCTCCGTCACAGCGCGTCAGCAATAGGACTATGGCACTTGCCTTATCCACTTAAATAGTTCCGATGGCAAGGTGGATGGATAATGGAGTGCAGGATAAAATCCCTGGCGCCACTCGGAGCAACTGGGGTGCCTGACGGAGTGTGGGATTTTGAGTCTGACTTACATATCTGAAATTTGAATTGGTCGGATGTACAGCCGCACAGCAGATGTCCAATGAAAACTGGCTTTCGTCTTCCTGGATCTGACACAAGAGCGGAAAAGGTCTGCCAGCCTCACAAGTCGAGATGGAATCCCCGGAATGACTGGAGTAGGCCTAAGGCTTGGAGGATATATTATTTAGTCTTTCAGGGTCTGAAAGAGCAGGGTCTTCCCGATTTCATAAATGTAAGCTTTGATACTGGCGAGGCTGTTTCTAGGCTAAGACACTTCCTTCGTAGGGCCTACAATCCAATAGGGATCGCGAGGGTTGGGGATGAGAATAGAAGTCGTTCGTTGATTGTTGCCCGAGAATGTATACTTGCGCCAGTTAGTCTACCGATTGATACACCCTACACATGCATACGCATAGTTGGTAACTCATAGACGCAATGCGGCCTGGCAGTCTTGTAGCGTATTGGTGCGGGGAATTTCACCGTCCGGCGATAGGCAAACACTGCCTATCTACAATCGATAATCGATTACAATTTTTTTTTTTTTTTTTTTTTTTTTGGTACGCTGGATTACCGGTACACCGAAGTACTTCGTAAATCCTATCTGCCTTCGCATTGGAGCTCCAAAGCCAATCGGTACATGTCTCTGGACATATGCTCATATATGACTACGTAAGCATGTCCCAAGCGCAAGCGAATAAGCGCCTGTAGGCGCAGGAAGTGCATCACAGAGTAAGTACAAAGATTAGCCGCCTTAGCCATCGACACCCAGCCACAAACGTGGCCCATTGGTTCGGATGGCTTGTGACGACCTCGTTGTGATCTCATTTGGCCCATTTGGCCCATTTGAGAGCTCTCGAAATCGTCGCAACAACTCATGGCCGGGGAGCTTCGAACTCTGGAAATACAAGTCTCTGAAGACCTCGCACACTCATGATGACCAGCAAAGGAAATCCCCACATCAACCTCTTTGGAAATAATACCCTAGATCAACCACCGGCTCGATTATTCACTTCCTATAATTGCGCAGCTTAGCCACGCTGGCCAGTTCGGCCAGTTCTGTACAAAGGGAACAGTACGATCCTGATGCACCATGGCTCGCCCGGAAGATTTCCGAATTGGCCAGGCTCTGGTCGATTTCTCCTTAAATGGTACGTTCCCTGAGGAAGAGCAATCTTCCCGACAGGTCACCGTACAAGACCTTGCGCCAGCTCTTGAGTCCCTAGTATCTGCCCAGTCTAAGCTAGAGGTAGGACAAACGTTCACTACACTTTCGGTAACAGTCAACTAAAGCACATTGCAGTCCGAGATTCACCAGATCAACGAAGAGACTGCCCCTGACGTGAACCAATGGCTCATCAATGCGAAATCTCTCGAAGACGATATCAATCGATCGAGGAGTCTGGCAAACGATATCGTACGAAGATCGGAGGCTCCCGATGTATCTGGACAGACAATACAGGAGGCAGAAGAGAGAGTTGACTTCCTTAAGCGGGAGACGAGCTATAACCGACAGGTCAATCATGCATTGACGAGTATAAAACACGTCAATAGATTGCTTGATCAAGTCGAGCAAGCCCGGGATGAGCGTAGGATACTCGACTCCCTACATTTGCTGGAACGTAAGGGATCTCACTGCTTCCACTAATTATGGGGTGCCTCGCTGATTCTGGTCCAGAGGCGTGGACAGCTCTTGACAACGTTCCCGTCAGCAAGTCTTGTCGGGTCATGAAACTGCTTGACATGCGAGCATTCGAGCTGAAGTCGGCTGTCCATGACGTCTTTGATCGTATCTGGAACGCTCTCGTGCAGATAGACTCGGAGCACGGCAAAGTCGCGGTCTATGAAAGCCGCCAAGGTAAAGCCGTCCGCTTGTTATTATACTACTAGTGATGATGCTAACTATGTCATCGTCTAGACGAGCCCATGTCTCTCTCTGATGCCGTAATTGGTCTCAAAGCTTATAAAGAGGTTGACCAGAGGATGGCACTGTTGTGGCATAGTGTTGATGAAGCGATCATAAGCCCCCGAACTGACCTCAACAATTCGAACTTACCTAGCATTATTACCGACGATGTGAGTCTCCCAAGCCAACTCTGAATAATCAAGCTAATTACCGCTAAGTCTACGTTGAGTATCACTGGGAACTCAGACCGAAGAGTTACTGCTCTGTTCTCCGAGCTGGAGCGAGCAATGGAGTATTTCTCGAAGCGGCTGCCGGAAGAACTTGTTCACTCCTTATCCAATGTGATGATGCCGGCTTTAATTCCGCGGCTCATCACTGTATGGTTGGACTCTGCAGTGCCTGCTTCTCTTAGTGAAATGGAAGGATTCCCCGAGATTGTTGAGGCGGTCAAATCTTTCTGCAATTCGCTGCGCACTTTGCACTACTCAGGTTTCGAGGAATTGCAGGAGTGGGTTGACAACGTCCCGCGCGTATGGCTTTCCAAATGCAGGGAAACTGCTCTGAGCTCGATTCGCTCTAGACTCGCGGGAGGGCTTGGCGATTCTAAAGTAGTGGAGCGCGTTGAGACGCAGATGGTTTCTAAGTCCGAGGGCAGAGACTTAGCAGCGAACGGCGCAAATGGAGATGACTCCTGGGATGCGGCATGGTCTGATGGCGAGGCTGGAGCGAGTAAGGACCATAATGGCACGCCCGAACTTACCGAAGATGATGGTGCCGATAATTGGGGTTGGGGCAATGACAATGATGCAGCTGGTTCAAATCCAGAAGAGGCAAAGAAGCATTCACAGGCGGATGCTCCCATGGAGGAAGAAGACGTCATGGAAGCGTGGGGATGGGGCGACGAAGACGCTGCTCAAGAAACCCCCACACAGCCGGCAACAAATTCAAAGGAGGGTGCAAAGAAAGAGGTATCTCCACAGACTCGGGAACTAACACTCAAAGAGACATATAACATTTCCGCCATGCCAGAACCTGTACTGGCATTGATCTCAGCCGTCCTCGAGGATGGCGCATCGTTAGTTGGGTGAGTCGACATACCAGAGGTTCTCGCGCACAGATGTGCTGACGAGTAACAGGAGCCCTGGGAGCCCTGTTGCTTCCGCAGCAGCCGGCCTCTTTTCGTTACCAACCCTTATCCTCGCTCTATTTCGTGCCGTGTCGCCCTATTATTATGCTTTGAGCGATGGCGGCAACATGTAAGCAGGGGCCTCTTCATCCAGCTAGTCCAATGAGCAGACTTATAGTTTCCTAGGTTCCTCTACAATGACGCCACTTATCTCTCGGAACGACTCTCCGATTTGACAAGTACTTGGAAGGCCCGTGATGACCTCGCACCTCGTGCCATTACCATGCTCCGCTTGGACAACGACGTTAAGACTTTACAGTCTTTTGCTGCCCGTGCTTATGCATTGGAAATGTCCACACAACGCACCATCCTGCGTGATCTGCTTGGCGGTTCTCAGAACGTACTCCAGCAAGATAGACTTGATTCTTCCGATTTGGAAGCACAAATTGACAATGCCATTGGTCGGGTCCGTGCCGTAGCCGCCACATGGTCGAATATCCTGTCCCGCTCCGCCTGGACTCAAGCTGTGGGCTCCCTAGTCGACACCGTCTCCTCGAAGCTTATCGCCGACGTCATGGACCTCGCAGGTATCGGACAGGAAGAGGCGTACAACATCGCGAGCCTCATCGCCCGCATTGAACAACTCGACGGCCTATTCCTACCCCCCGACGCCGGCAAGGACACCATCCCGAACACGGCCCAGTACGCCGCCAGCTGGCTCCGGCTCAAGTACCTCAGCGAGGTCTTACAGAGCAACCTCCAGGAGGTCTTGTATTTATGGAACGAAAGCGAGCTTAGTCTGGAGTTCTCGGCCGAAGAGGTCGTCGAGCTCATTCGCTTGAGCTTCGTGGATAACGTGCGCACAAGAGACGTTATTAGGGAGATTGAGAGTAGGCCGCACCCTCGTGGACCACGGTGAGCAATCGGCTGCAGAAGTCCAAGATGGCTTGTATCTATGTATAACTTGTTGCCTAGCGAGCGTTTACATAGCTACAGTTGCCTTTTGATATGCTAAATCTAGCACGCTTCTATGCCGGGTCCTTTGGTTGACCGTACAAGCTATCGTTTGCCCCTATATGCTGTAATACGTAAAACTGACCTCGCCAGTCTCCTGAGGCGCAGCTCTTAGAAGTTACACCAGTGCTAAAAGGGCATTGGGATTATAGAAACTTTCAATGATATCTTAGTTAAGTTGAGGTTATCAAGCCCACAGTAAACGCCTTACGTCCTTCCAATCCTCGAAGCCGAATACTGCGCCACTATCCCCCCCTACTCTCCCGGCATGTCCCTTCCAACGCTCGCTAGCTAGCCAGATCTGTACGCCATGCTGCCGCAGAGTTTCCGCAGCACTAGTTATTTGCAAGACCAGCTACGAGACCAATGTTCGTGGGAGTTCCCCATAATAGCTGAAGATCTGCGTCGCCGTCGAATACAAAAAGCACATTCCTTTTCTGCTCCGATGGTAGCTCGCTGAGGATCTTATTCATGAACTTCGTTTTATCTCCACCAGAAAATAAGGGGACATCGTTATCGAGGTCTGACTGGGCCAGGACGCCGTCCGGTAGAATCTCAGGGCAACGTCGAGATTTGTCCGACTACCTCGGGACATTCAAAGGACTCCCGAAGAACCAGACGGATCCAGGAGGGTGACCAGTTCAAGCTGACAGCGTTGATATGGTTACCGCGTTGCTGAGCTGCCCTAGCGAAGTCGCACCACCCATCCCTTAAGGTCTGGTTGCTAGCCTGCTTGACGAGCTCTGTATCCGTGACTGCATCGAAGATGCCTAAGCCATGAGCACAAGGGAGAGGACACCACTACATGGCGCGGAAAGCATACCCATACGGCTATGAATATACGTCCATCATCGAAGACGCAGAGACAAGAATGGCGAACCTGGTTGTTGGAGTACGCAGTAGCCTCTGTCGATGAGGACGGCTCGGGAATCGCCGAGGCTATCGAGTCATAGACCTTGCCATAGATATCCTCAATCTCATCCCCAGGATGTTACTGAACTGTTAGCGGGTAGGCTGGCATATGCTGCTGTTGCTAAAGTTGTGTACACATCCGATATGCCGATATTACTGGGAAGGGGGGCTTTATCAGTGGTGTGTTCTTATGGGAACGTTGGACTATAAAGGCTCACCCGTCAAAATCCAGAAAGATCTGAAGCCCAGAAGATGGCAACGAGGGTATTTCTACAGCTAGGAACAACGAGTGCCTCGACGGCAAACAGTGAGATACTCAACAGAACCAACATCCCAAATTCGCCCAAGTGGATTGAGTAGAAGGCTCAGGTCTACTCTTTGAAATAGCTTAATTATCTCGTCTGACGTGCATCGAAATGGTCGAAAAAATATACTGCCTTGGGATGTGGGTCTCGTCCGTCTAACTTATATCAAAAGAGGTCAACTGTGGCTTACTAGGACAGAAGGGTCTAAGGGTAGGTTGCAAAACTCGGCATAGGTGTGAACTTTCTTATGACTACAAGCTGGGATCTTGCTGTCAGTTTTGGGCTTCGTGGCCTTGGTGTGAGGCATCGCTAGAACATGGTGGGCCGCTGATCACGTATTAACTTATATTGTACGCATAGCAGATGGAGGGAAATATGCGACCGACCCAAGGAGGTTGCGTTCGAATTTTCAGGTTACATAGCTTAGGAGACATGTGTAGGATGACATGAAGACAACATAATCAAAGCCTATGACCCTTCCTCCGTACGGGTAGAAGATATACACGAAAATATACGCCGTATGGTCAACTCTTTGGCAGTATACCGGATTTCCAGGGTTCTACGATACGTGGCGGTCTATCAGGAGAAAGCGGCATGTTCAGTTAGGAGGCACGAAGCAGAGTTAGGCGTCTGCTTGGGCTGAATAGGCCGCGCATTGGTTTTTCACCAATAACTGATCGTGGCGCAGGGCACTGCCACTCGCTGACTTCTTTACGGTAAATGGCGCCCAACGCCCCTCACTGAAGGCTTTCCTGCATCTGACGTCCATATTCCCCCTCTACGAATATTGATGCTGCGACGGAGATACTTGACACAGTAGCTGGCGGCGTAACACTCGCAGGGCTGTTTAAGCACGCTTTGAAAGCGCGGGATATTATTCTTCTATATAACACGCAAGATACAAATTTCGACAAGGTATGGGTCATTCGAGACCGAAGGAAGTTTATCGGGCTGATCGAGGAAGCCCGGGCCTGACTGGAAGCCTATAAGACATTAGTTACGACCTTTCCCGTGCCGGAAGATGGATGATGCGCTGCAGGCACGAATATGTACTATCCCGGATGTCAATACGCTCGCCATGATTGCCTCCGTCTGGAAAGAATCCCATCCATGCGTAGCTTCTGCAGCATCGGACTAGGTCGAGACCCTCTCCATGGGTCGGGGAAGAGGCGAGACTATCTCGGAATAGTTGTCGTATGTGGACGACGACGACTCCGAGGCCACGCTGATTGACAACGCCGAGGACTTTAGTGTCACAGCTTTGAAGCATTGTATCATTCAAATTGATCAAGAGGTCGCCCTGTTAAGAAGGCGGCTCGATGAATCTGTCACACGCGCAGAAAGCAGGGCGCTTATGATGGGACAACTACTTGCCAACAAGTCGAGGAGGCTAATGACTGCCACCTGGAAGACGGTAATTATTTTGACGAGCTGTATCATTGCGTTACTAACCAACTTAGATACTCAAAGCCCTTGATATCAATTAATAGTTTCGCCGCTTACGTGGCAGTGGCAGTTACACTCGCATGGGCGCCTATTATCGAGAAACTCCCGCGGTTGGCAAGTCCCACAACATGAGCCTGGGAGCCCATTATGTTAATTCTGATACAAGGGCGCAACAAACTGCGTTGAAATAATAGAAGAAGTGTTGAGAATTAACCAAGGCCAATAAAATATCCTGACGGCTATAATATTTTCCCTTCCTTGTACGTCGTATGCAGTGAGTAATTCCACGGGCTAGCTTCTTGATGTTCTGACATTGACGATCTGGCAGACCATCTCAAGCGACTTAGGTCCCTTGGGATTTCAAGTTACTGGAATAAATCTGGATACGTGTCATCCTGATAGGAGTAACGGTGCTAGGTGGTTTTTGGCCCTGAAAAGGAGCAGAGAAGCGCCTCGGCTGCATCACCTTATCTATTGCTCTTGTTATAGGGAGCGAGATGTCGAACCAATACGAGATGCAAGAAAGATGGACCCTCCATCTGAATCTAATCAATATTAGTCCCGTTATGAAACATCTTTCATACGCGTTTCCCTACCATCCTCATACTTGAGGCGATCAACCTCCCTGTTATACCCCCTCTTTATGATGTCCACAGAGGAAGCTACGTCCTAGATTACCTACTTCTCTTACCTCTTATCCCCATCAAAGGATACTGTAGAGCACCTAGTACCGCTTTCTCGGCTAACATCTAAGTTGGATATAGTTTTTTGTCGGTTGAGGGCCAGGACTCGCTTCATATACGATGTAGATATTATATTAAGAATTGTTGAATTACCCCCACGGGGTTTCGGGACGCGCAAACCTTTCATACACCTAGCGTCCCTAATGTTGTTCCTTGGGCTATCAGTGGCATCAACGTAAAGTCCTATTCCACGGTGTATATGCAAGGCCAGCTTTTCTCAAACAAATATCAGTTGTTCAAGTTGTAGAAAGTGGATTTCATATGAGTTGCCTATCTTACTATTGCCTTCTAATGAATATCCACCAAAATATGAAGCAAATGTAAGACCTTTAACCCCTATTCACCTACACCCCCCTCCCTGCTACTTCTGCTGCTATGATACCTTTGTATGCTCCATGATCGACATCAACGTCGAGATCGACCTGTGGTCAAGGAGAATCCTGATAAAGTCAACGTGGCATTTTTGAAAGCCAATATGCAGCTGCAGCCTGCTGCTTTTGTAGTATAACCGGACTACTTTATTTAGACGCACCTGGGCGTATTTTGACAAGATGGATGTGGCGATGGAGAATTAAAATTTTACATGCTGCTGCTGGCAGAAGATTCTGAATGGACTATTCTGGAGGGGACATCCTGCCTTGGAACAACTGTTCTAGCTAATTGATGCTCCCTTGCGGAAGTGGCTGTGATTACTGGACCTCCTGCATCAGAAGCCATCGTGGGAGTTCTATTAATTTCTAGCATTGACAGCTTAACAAGAGCTAATATGACAAGTTGATCTAGAAACTGCGCTCTATGCCGAAGAGACTTCCTGCTTTTAGACGCATAGAGTGAAAGATGGACCATGTTTATTAGCATATTCGCTTGTGGTATGATATGGAGAGTCATACTGTTAGCCATTCTCCGTCACTCGCCATCAAATTCCACAATGGCAACACCAAGTAGCCTTTTAAGTGAACAAACAACAAGCATATGAGATAGATCCGTTAACTGAAGTGCTGCATAGCCAGGTGCCTACTGGTTAGGTAAAAGCTGCTGGAAAGGGGTCCTCTCGGGTTCATTTACACCGGCAGACCCACCCATGGAACAGTAATTAAGCCGAAGTTAAGGGAAAATACGAGGTGTCTACATACCCGCTATCTGTACTGTAGGTGCTACCTAATTGGTTGTATTGAAATGAGGAAGGCTGCCCCACAGGTTGGCTCGTACCTGCCTGCCATTGACAAAGAGAACATGAAGTACTAAAAGGAGGTCACGGGACTTCGTGTAACTTTGGCGCGTCTTATTTCTCCGGACCTCTTTCACCTTCAACCTTTCTCAACTTGTACTCTATTTCCATCGACTCTCCTCCATCCACAGTGCTAATGCGACGTGGCATGATATTGCCTCAAGTCGCTTGAATTTCTTGCCAGGAGAAGATCATGCAAAAACACGACGATGACACCTTGGAAGGCCGCCCAATCGGTGGCCCTGGCCGAGAAAAAGGCAATGAAAGGCAACAATGAGAGTCAAGACAGCCAAGCTGTTTTGGCAAGGTTAATGATAGAGCACGGAATTGGCGTGGTAAGTATTTGGCTTCGTACTGTATTCCTTCTCAATTGTTCTTCCCGCGTAGAGGACGAATACGATCTCGATTGGATGTGCCGTCTCCCTCCTACCAATGAACTGAGCCGGGCGGTGCTGATCAATGTTTAACCCCCCCTGTAAACAGTTGAGCAGTTCGCCTACACCGGACGATCAGGTAGGTTACATAACATGTCGCTACCCCGGACGCCACCCTGGACGCCAACTTACAAGGATGGCACTGATAAAAATATACGGTTCTTAGGAATCGCACCTGGAAATCGCGTCAAACGCGTCTGTTGGCGTCAGAACATTGTCAAAGCGCCCGAGCCCACGCCGTCGTCATAAAGCCAATTTGGCGCGGCATCGCTCCTCATTTCCCTATGAGCCCGTCCACCTTGTCGCAATTCAACAGTCGACCACTCATGAAGCTACGAAGGCTGCCCGGCCTCCGAGCCCTTCGATAAGGGAACATGTCCCAGCGCAAGTCCCGTCGTCCCCTCCGCCTTCCAAGAAGCCGAACATGGAGCCATCACAGTCTCCTACGCAGTCGAACCACGACCGCAGCTACGACCAATATGAACAAGATGAGTCTCAATCATCGCACAATAGCGATTCTCACGAACATAGGACCCTAAATGACGATGATACTGGCGCTGTACGGTTCGACTTGAACCATACACAACAAACCCTGGAGGAGTCAACTCCCGTCGACTCAGAGGATCTGCCTACTGGATCACAAGCGGGGTCCCATGGACGACCAGCGTTCGGCCTCCAATCCATACCCCAACCCGAAACACCGGCAACGCTGCCGAAGCTATTCCAACGGTCCGGAAATGAACAATTGATGGGATCTTCGCAGCTGTTTGGACAAACCCAATATACGTCGGCAGTCAAGAAAGCAAGTCCCACTTCCTCACGACCCTCTCCCAACATCTACCATCACAACAACATCTCGCCAAATCCCGTCATCTCATCACCTCTGAAGGATAGAGGATTGAGAACTTCGCCTACGCAACCCTTGGTGTCTAGTCCGGCCGTCCCTTGCCGTTCTTCTCGACCGTCTGATGCGAATCACCATTCTCCGCGACAGAGCCAGGACCATGTCACGGACGAATTCAACACCCACTTAAGCCGAGCTGGACCAGAACCTATTAGCGAATATCGGTCTTCACGCGACGACGGTACATATTCAAATGCGCCTGAAGACTCGTTAGGCCAGTATGAGGAGCATGAGTTTGACTCCTATGATCCCGCAGAAGCAGCGGCACACCGCAGTCACCTCGCAAAACTCAAACGTATCAGAGCTGACAAGGTGCTCACATCATCCAGTCCACCCCGCGACACAAGAAGAGGCGATAGCGTCGAAGTACCGTCGACAAACCGCTTCAATACAAAGTCGAAACAGATTCACTATTTAGGCACGGAGGAGTATCATCCGCAATCCCGCGGGAGATACGAGACGGAGAAGGATAACTCACAGGAAACCGTTGCGGATTCCCAAGACGGACCTGCACGTGCAGTAGGAACGGAATCTGTATACGTGCATCATAGCACTGATGAGGCTAAAGGTGACGATGTTCCGGAGTCAAGTGTTCCAATCGTTCATCAGGCCCCCCACAGGGTCAACAGTGATGAAATACCGGATATGTGCTGTCCACCCGCGAGGCCTAGCACTGTAACGGGGAGTAGAGAGATGGTACCCGAAACGAGCCCGCCAGGTCCCTCCTTACAACCACCAAGGCTAATTGCCGATATCTTGAATCAAAATTCTAGCGCCACATCTAACAGCGCTATGGTATCCATACCGGAGATTCCCAGCAGTGGTGCCGGATCTGCAGAGTTGGGAAGGCAGTCCGGAGTGGTCGAGTGCGGTGATCAACCCTCATCGCTACCACCCGGTCAGCCTGCAGAGCGGTCATCACCATCCATAATACTCGCTTCCTCCCAACGGAGCACAACTCGACGTTCAACCAGGCTGAGCAACATAACTACACCTCTGCCTTCAACGGCTCCTCCGTCCGAAATCGGCACGAGGACGTCGACGTTGACGACACTTTCTGCCACTCCGAACATGTCTTCAAGTACCACACCAAATACGCCAAATACCGGCGGCGACGAGGCGCTGGATAAGAGACAACCTTTCCCATCCTCAGGACCTATGTCGTCGAGGAATGCGTCATCATCACCGGCACATGCATCGTCTCCGGCCGCAGACAAGGTCCGACGCCGAGGTAGAGCTTCGCCTGTCAAAAAGACATACTCAGGCGTCAACCTTTCCACCAGTTTCTTTCGGGGCCGAACACGGCAGAGCTCCAGACACAGTTCCATATCAACAGACGAGTTGGCGAAGCCGTCTTCGCCGGCAGCAACAGCACCTGTATCCCGGGTAGACCACAGCCGGGTCTCGAACTCTCGCAAGTCTATCAACGGGTCGGTAGTCAGCGCTCACTCAGTACGAGGGTCAACTTCAAGACACGGAATTTTCGAGGGGATGGTGTTTGCTATCTCATTCCAGAGTCGTCAATTAAAGGAGAGCATTGATCAATACAATGATAGAGTCGAGAAGGGAAGTTCTATTGAACAAATGATTCGCCAGCAGGGTGGCCGAATACTGGAGAGTGGCTTCAATGAACTCTTCGAGTTCGACTCTCTCTCAGCAGCTGCGAATCCTTCACACCCCGTGATGTCAAGCTCGTTGAAGCTCCTTTCCCCGAACACGGGTTTCGCAGCACTCATCGCAGATGGCCATTCGCGAAAGGTCAAGTACATGCAGGCACTTGCTCTTGGCCTTCCTTGCCTAGCACCCAGGTGGATTACAACCTGTGTAGCTAAGAGGAAGGTGGTGGACTGGTCATCGTACCTACTCTGTGCGGGCCAGAGTGCGGTCCTAGGGGAAGCTATTCGTTCACGCAACCTCTTAACCTACGACGCATCTACCGCCAAGCTAGCCGAGGTGATCAATCAGCGGCCCAGATTACTGGAGGGAACCCAGATTCTTCTAGTGATGAAAAAGGCCAAGAACGAGGACAAACGACAACCATACGTATTCCTCGCGCAGGTGCTGGGCGGGTCACTAGTACGCGTAAATACCCTTGAGGAAGCGCGGGCCAAATTACTTGAGCGAGAGGCCCGCGGCGAACCTTTCGACTGGGTCTACCTAGGCGATCACATACATAACGCTGAAGGGACATTGTTCGGCTCAGGTACCGCGGAAGCGCCTTCTAGGAAACGGAAGCGCCGTAGCGCAGGAGAAGGAGAGACGGACCGGCCACCAAAGAGGATTAGGAGTCTCAACGATGAGCTCGTAGTCCAGAGCCTCATCCTTGGGAGGTTGGTCGAAGAAGGGGAGATGGCTGAGACGTAAAAAGATTCTATGGGCGTTAAGATAGGGGCATGGATCATATGGCTGCATATTACGGCGTCTGGCTTAGGAGGCATATGCGAGCGTCTACTTTCGCTTCTCTTTTAGAGCATGGATGGCATGACAGACATTTATACCCGAACACTGCGAAAGGAGAGAGATGACGGATGATTATGGCTACGGGTTCTCTCTAATCAGAGTAATAGCACTGACGTAGAGAATCAAGCATGAGCAGTGAACACTCAGCTTCCTACAATTGTTGTTAGTGACGATCTCCACGGAGACCTCAAAGCAATCTATCTAGCCAAAGAGTTGGCTTTGGACTAGTGTTTAGCACATTCTGCCTTAAAAATAAATTACAAGGGGACGTCGCATCTTACAGGGCGGCGGTGCGAAGTGGTCGTTCACCATAGTTGGTTAAGGAGGTAAAGCCCGGAAGCGCGCCCAATGTCTCCTATTTTGTTAAACCCATCCCAGGTCCTTGAGAGAAAGAAAGGGGCTGGAGAGGGAGCGAAACTAGAGAAGAACCGAGGGGAAACGCCGAAGCCCTTCGAGCTTGTCTGTCTAGGAACAAGACTCTGCGACAAGATCGAGGCTATAGGGCTAGATCGGTGTAGCGTAGGTTGGGTGGGCTTATTAAGCCTCAGTATTAGTACAGACGGGGCTAATATAAGAAAGAGGAGGAAGGCTTTGGAGCTTGGGAATAGTCTTCCTTTGACGGCGGAGTCTACCTTAGGTAGAGGCGGAGCGTTTGGGAAGAAGGGGGGGGGGAGAAAATCGTCCGGTTTTGACACCTCTCGACGGGGATATCAAAGATGGAACCGAACGAGTCATCTCGAACAAGGCCAGGGAAATAAGGAAAAGAGCCGCCTGCGGATGCCGGGGATAGGCATGCGAAGAAGTAGATGGAAGCGCGAGAAATAAAGTTTCTATCAGAGCTAGAATTGGGGATCTAATGGTGGGAATGGTGGGTTGGTCGCTTAGGATGGCCATGGGATCCAGCAGGGTCTGGCTTGGTGGATATGGATGGAATAAACGCGCCGGCTGGAGTGGATTCGGGCGGTCCTGGCGGGATCGCGGGTTGGGAAGAGCGCGGTGGAGTCGGCGCAACGCTACCTGTTCGGCTCTGCTTGGTAGGAGGAAATTATCACGACCCGCAACGGTAACACACTGAGATGTCAGAGCGGTCGTAAGGTGGTTTATCTCAATTTCGAATTGGCCTTTCAATGTCTTACGCGGTGTTCTGATATCGAATTTTGCACTAGATATGGATTTAAGACCACCAAGCCAAGCGGTATTATCAATAGATTGGCGATAGCTTCATCTAGCAGCCAAATGCTTAAGGGCGGCTGAATAAATAAATTGCTACTCCGCACTTCCATAAGTCCCTAACGTTAGGCCCCCGACCTCATGTATTGTCGTTGAACGGCCAGACCTCCGCGTTTTCTTCCTCCACAAGGCAAGAGCTAGAACTTGATGGATAGGTAGGGCCACTATGACGAGGAATGCGGCGGAATCTATTGACTCTCATTCAGTAAGTCAATTGCCTATCGCGAAAATATTTGGCAGCAAGGGAAACCATGGATAACGGCCGGCGTGGTTGCCCTGCAGGCTTCCGCATGTGGGGGAGACGGGAGCATCAGGGATCGGAAAGCCCATAATGCAACCTCGATAGGGCCATTTGTTCCGCTGACTGTGTATACCTTGAACGCCCATACGGTGGCCGCATATGTTCAGCTTGCTGCAATCCGCCGAATATGGCCCTATCACCAGAGAAGATATGTGGGGTTTGCTCTCATCGACCTGGCAGTGCGGCCCGTGGTATCGTTCACAGGAGGTAAGGCGTGCCGGTGACAGGTTCGCAGTCAGTCTGCCTGTACGCAGCTAAGCGCTGTCACTGCTCTCCCTGCCATTAGTAAGGGAACAAACATGATTGACGACAGAGTTACGCAGATGCCGTGCTCATATCAAATTTCGGTTACCAGGCATCTCTGTCAGATCTTGAACAGATCCTTACATCATTGGGTGATATATATAATATCGAGTGATATAGGCACCAAGCCGCTCTCTGATCGATTTTCGAGAAGGTCAAGAGTACTAATGACGTGCGAAGATGTAATGGTTCTCCCAAAACGTAGAAATGCCCGTCAGCAGTTATAGGGAGATATTGTCAAAGTCTTCAGCGAAACCCGCGAATTTCCGTTCGAGGCCAATCCCACGGCTGAAGCTATTCCGAGGAGTCAAATGGATTTCACCGCTTTCTATATGTGATTCCAAAAGACGCCACCATAAAGGCAGTAAAGCCCACCGTTTTGAGAGACTCCCAAGATCTTGGTATCCTCGATTGGGGAAGAGGCTGACTCTGGTATGCAGGGCCATTGCTGTCTCTCAATCCTGCATCAAGGTTCCCGAGCTGGGCCATCTAAGACTACAATCTAGAGTTCCCTACAGGCTACATACAGGTAGCACTTGAAGTTGTCACTCTGCACTAGTTGCCGCAACACAGTAACCCTTGTCGCGGCTCGCCTAGAGACTTTTGGGAAACGAAAACGTACGATGGCTAGCATGGAGCTCGCAAGTCGTGAGCCCGAAGTTCTCTCCCCGGCAGCTACGCAATAATCGGTCTCAAGCCCGGCGGTTAATTTCCAGGGCCACGTGGGCTTCGTCCGTCGGTCAGGTACGTCTTTTCTTTCTTTGATCATTTCATAATCGTGGGGAATAAACTTCGGCAAGTGACCCCCTTGTCTCCTCCACACCTCGCCAAAATACAGCCTACGGGATACTGCTAATCAGCCACATCATACCATACATCATACTTACCAAATACGACGCTGGGTCTCGCCTATCGCGAACGTCGAACGTCACGACCGTCGCGACATGTCGCTCAAGCGCTCACCGAAGATGAATTGGGCTACCATGATCCCGGATCTGTTCATTGGTTGAAGCTAAATGGATTGTTGCTTCGCATCACCTCATCATTAAACTCCAATGTTTTTGTGATTGACCCCGAATAAGCTGCATTGGCTACCTCGTCTAAACAACACCAACACATGACGGGGCTTGAAGCGGAAAGAAATTGGAGTCATCGGTTCCAATGGCCCTACCCTTAGTACATAGTAGAGGTACGTAGCGAGAATTTCGCAACTCTCCTATAATACCACCGTAGGGTACTGTACACTCCACACAGATGCATCCAAATCCTAGTTTGGCTCGAGGGATGTAAAGCCAAACAGCTGTTCGAGAGCATATAATACATACTTATGAATCTCATTCTCGCTATTCGACATCCCCATCCCTTAGAACTATATTCTTATCATTTTACTGCGTACTTCGCATGTACATCCCAAGGCCCTTTTAGAAGTGCCCGTGGGTGTCAATGCATATGTCGGTCGGTTATCTACCCGCCCCACCACCCACCTATCACCCTGACCCGCCAAGCACCAACCATAGACTGCTATAGGCATACTATGGTAAGGTATATACATACAATCGAGGACCTACTGAGTAGAGCTAAAGTCGACGCCACATTGATGAGGAGAATATTCCGAAGTAAGGGCACATATAGGGGGTCTATTGAACCAACGGATATGAGCGACCGCCGACGAGCCAGCGTTCCCCGAGTGCGCCTCGGACTAGTTGTCCAAGTACTAGTACTCTCTCTAAGACGAGACCATAACGTCATTATCGGATTCTCTATCAATCCAAAGGCATCAATCCATCTTCCGCGCCCAGTCCCCATTACCCACAAAATCTTGTTCTCAAGCCGGGCAAAGGTTAAGTACTAAGTAATAAGACCTCGGCTCCATGCGAACTTCCTGCATCTATCACCACCAAGCGAGTCGACTAGAAACGGGGGGACCTTGCGAGAGTTTCCTTGCTTGAGTGTCACTGCTCAGCGAGGTAATAGATATTCATCCACCCTCTCTCAACGATCCCACGGCTCAAACCATCCCGCAGACCGACACAGCATTACTCGCAGGATTCCGGTTTCTATGGTGTCTACGTACATGTTGTAATATGGTGGATTGTCAAAACATCATCGAGATCGGCCAATTGTCCTGATAGCCGCGCTTCGACAAGGGGCCACAGCGAATCACATCAACAAGGCCGCCAATGGTCGAGCCTTGATTGGGTGAGCTCGATGGCATTTCTTCGGTGCTGGGCGTGCAGTGTAGTTGAGCCAAATAGCGAAGACGGACTTAACTCACTATTGGGCTCCACCTGTAAGTGTACGCTTCTGTTAGCCCTTTTCGAATAAGGGTGGGACTCCCAGATTCCCCCCAATGGCAATAGCATCAAGCGTTTTAGCATGCCCAATAAGCAGCAAGGGGAACAAATAGTCAATTCGTCCCTGAATAGCATCAAGTTGTGTCAGGTCGTCCCAGAGTGGCAAAATGGAATTGTGTGAACAATACTGCTAATGTCTGTGTACGTAGTGGAATTCTCATGACGGACGTTGGCAGACTATTTACCGGCTCTACATACCTTAGGTAGTTCACCTGCTCTGGTCGAAAAGTACGTATTTCAAGTTTCACAGCGACTGACGTAACTTTTAGACCCCATGTACTTCGCGCTCAGCCCAATAACAGATCACGGCTCTGCGCCAATGGAAAGGAGAAGAAAGAAGTCGCGGCTGTCGGCTAGACTACCTAAGTATGTAACTAAGCTTTAGTTAGTGTCCAGCTACAGTAGCTGAACCTGACGATTCCCATTATGGAGTTCTGCGTACCTTGTATCTAGCAAGGGGCGCCCAGGTGTTATTAGGTTATGTATTTACGGTATGATTATAGATACATATCATACGCACATACACATGAATGCAGACACTTATCGTACAAACTCACAACAGCGCATACATCTCCTGCGAAGAGCTTTTATCTCACCCGCCAAAATCTAGTCCGTCCAAATCTCTCTGCATCATCAAGAATACTCTCACTAAGCCTCTCTGGGCAATAATTGTTATCTTCAACAGCTCGGCAAGTAGAATTAGTAGCAGCGTCAGCGGCAGTAGCAACAGAACGAGTCGCAACTACTCTTCTCCTTTGCTGTTCTCAACACACACAACCCGTCGGCCCCCCTCACCCCGGCACACACCGAAAGCCAGTTGCAACCCTACTTATACACGGCCCCTGATTCTACCTAGTACGGTTCTGAGATACAAGTCAGTGCCTGCCTTCAGTAGTCGCACGTGTATCGTAGCCCGCGTCTGATCCAACCAGAAGGATCTGTTTGGCGTCAAAGCACACCCGGGCCAGCAATCCATAACAGGGGTGATCCACCGACTTTGTTATCCACAGTCAGACGTCCGACCCAGGAATCCATGCAACGTTGACTTGGGTCTCTTTTCTACTCGGCTGTCCTCAAAAAGTCTAATTCACAACCACTACATGATACCAGATACCATTCTCCCGCAGACAATATTTCAGTCACTTCGGGCCATTGTGATTCAGCAGCACTCAGTCAGTCAGTCAATCAGTCGGTCGCAGTCATATATGTGCTCCATTGATTCATCCGCATCCACCTTTCTCCTCCAGGTGAACAGAAGAAAAGAACTCGGGGAAGGCATTTAACAAATAAAATCGGGGGCCGCATCAGCAGGCAGGTACCGAACGCGGCCGGACCTCTGTCGTTGCCATCGACTTTCTTATCTACGATATCTCATTTTGGGCCATCTCCCCATCCCCATCCCCATCCCACAATACCGGCCTACGTATCTCTCCAGCCAACCACTACCTCGCCAGCCTGATCCTTTCAAAAGACAAAGCAGGAGCTTACGGGGGGCGCTGGCGAGAGTGAGAACCCACCGAGAATATACAACACAACACGTCCCTCGGATCCAATTCATTAGAGGCGCTAGGGATGTTAGCTCAGGATCAAATGCGGCGGAGGCCTCTCGATCCAGCTCCGCAACCTTACTATTCTCACTCGAGGACGAGAACAACCTCATCAAGCGTCTTTCCGAATCCAATGCAAGCACCTCCCCCCATGCATCTTCAACAACCGCCCTCCGTGGGCCACAACCGCCGCTCACCTTCGGTCAATACCTTCAGTACTACGTCTAGCAACCCGCCTCCTCCTGCCTTCCGCACCTCCCCGACTAGCGATCTCCGACGTAGTGCGTCCGCTCGATCCGGTGGCGGTCAGGCCACGAGTTATGTTGCCTTGCTTCGGAAACAGAAAGCAACCGTATGGTGCGACCGGGCACAATACGAAGATCCCCGCTTAGTCGCTCAACAGCGGGCTGCCAAACAGAGGGCGAGCCAGGAAGTCTTCTCTCGTTCTGGCCAAGGCCGTACCTCGACTGGTATAAGCAGCGCTGGCAAGGTTGCTGCCAAGATACGCCATCATGGCAAGCCGGGCGTCGTCGGATATACTCCAGAGAACAACTATATCGGCGTCGGCGGTGTACCTCTGCGCCTGAGCGCAACTGAGGTTGAGGCCGAGGACAGTGACGAGGACGACCTCTCAATGAGACGCTTGCACCACCGTAGGACGAGTAGCAGTGGCCGTAGCAGCACTGCGAGCGGTCGAAGAGCGGCGTATCGCATTTCGAGCGGACCACCGCAGGCCGGCAAGAAATGGAGCCCTGGTGATACGCCAGAGCGGCCGGGCAGTTTGGCCGAGAGCCAGGCCGAGTACCAGCCCGGAGAGGATAAACTCGACCGCGCACAGAGCACCCGGAGCGGCAGCAGTGCAGAAAAGGCCGATGCTCTACCCGAACTGGGCCAGGCAAGCGCAGCGAAGCTAGCTAGCAACAGCCTTCTCAATGCCGCCCTTACTAGAGAGAAGAGCGTCAAGAATCCCGAAGAGCTCCGGAGACGAGGCAGTGTCGACGAGCGGACGATGACTCTCTCCACCGGGAGACTTTATATCGCTAACCCCGACTAAGGGTGGAACGATCCATTTTGCGCTGGCTTTCGGGTTGATATCATCCTGCATGAAATGTCACCATAATGCGACGGATAGGTTTTTTTTCCGCGGTCGATCATGCATTGCAACGGCGTTAGTTCGATTCTTGTTTTCAGCGTTACCGGTGGTAAAAAGGGCACATCCACATGGGAAGCAGCCGGCATCTCTACGATCGTTTACAGGCGTTTGTCGTTTTCCTTTGTATTGGACCAAAACATGATACCTTCGCTTGTTCCTGGGACGCGACCTTTTTCATCTACACATACAGATCACGGGCATTCGCTGCGCGAGCCCTAATCACGGTCGCTAGGATAGGGGGAAAGAGAAAAGTTTGTGAGAGAGGCCTTGATGGCTACCGATGGGCAGTTCATCGCGGTCTAGGATACGGTCCAATGGTACGGATAAAGCATGATTTAGCACTGTCCGTACCGCAAAGGCAACTCTACGGTTTTGAGGCTAGACAGGGCTTTAGTAATACAAAATGCGGAACTATGCGTCTGCCTCAATCGGGTCTGCAACAAGCGGTTCACCGTCTCTTTCTCTTATATGATATGCTGAATGAAGTGACATGAAGGTGACACCTCCTGCCCGGCTGGTTCGCTACCTTAATCCGGCGACCCTTGCTGGTGGTAAGGGGGCATGCTTAGAAGGCAAGAAACATGGAGACTCTCGCAAGGGAGCTACAGGTGGCCATCACCACCTTAAACAAGTAGGATTTCTCATGTGCAGTATGGGATGGCCCAATCCTCCCAATAGTTAGGTGTAATGGGATGAGCTGGTAATTAAGCATGTTCCCTTGCTCGGAGTCCATTGAAAGGCACGCTCTAGAGGAATGAACGCCTTGATGATGATCCCAAGACTTAAATTCGATGTTCCCTGAAGAAGTAATTTTTTTTATGGTTTTTGTCTGGGGAGAGAGGCAGTCTACAATCCTACGTAAATCAATCGGCTGGGAATGCGTCTGCGGAGTATGGTGTCCGGTAGGGAAGTATCATCTCTCTCATCTCCTCACCCCGAGACCGGAGTGGATGCTTTACCTGACATTAAAAAGTGAAGTGCGGCGACGACGTGTTGCCCCATGATATATATAGCGGGTGGCGAGAACGGACCAACCAGAACCATCGTCTCCCTCTCGTGGGTGCTGATGTTACAGGCGACCCAAACAACTCGCTGCAAGGGGGTACCGTCTAAACACCCCAGGGATGACGGCACATTTCGAAGAGAACGGATACGGTCTTGGCCTTCGGAGCTCGGCTAGCGAACCTGTATGTGCATGGGGACAACGTGGTGAGGTCTTCCAGATCAAAATCTATCCTGATAGGCCTATCGCGGAAGGGGACAGCGAGGATCCCTTGAGAGACCCTTTGTCCCCTTTATTAGTGTCGTCCTGGAGTTTGGGGAAGCTCACATATGAAGATGTATTAATGACCAGAAGCCCACGCTTGAACTATTGTGTAGGTAACCTCTCTCCTTATTGCTCCCCATTTTTGAGATCCTTTGTTGCAGTTGCAAATCTTTTTGCTCTTACACCCGTGGCTTGAATTCCATTGTAGAGACAATAGCATCAATAACCACTCATTGTTTCTTTCATGGCTCGTTGTCGCTGGGGTCGCTGTCCTCTGGTATTTAAGATCCTGCAGGACCTCTAGGTTCGGTTTTCTAGTAAACTATGCGAGCCTTCATACAGCAAGGCAAGTCGAAAAGGTCCCTCTTGTAGCATCACTTTAACAAATCCAGCTCTTTGGGTATCTGGTGTATCAAGAGGTCACCGACACCCAGAGATAACCATGTTCTTTGAAAGGTCAAGTAGGTAAGTACACTTCGCAATGTCGACCACACTTGTGCGGAGACGAGCGTCCGGCTCCGATGTGTCACCATCGCGCGTAACCTCTGGCGGCCGTTCACGTGGTAGGGCACGCCCTGCGGTTTATAGTGGACTGCGTAGCGAGCACGGTAGGTCTCTGGAAGTCGGAGGAGGGGGAGCAGAAACAGAGCAAGAGGTGAAGGCGAAGCGTTGGCGTGAGGGGTCGGAGGGCATCGCTGCTGTCGCTTAGCTTTGGGTACGTGAACGTAATTATAGGGCTGGAGTGTCGATATAGCACCGTCTGGAATCAAAATACTTATATCGTCGGAGGCACAGGGGGCTCAGCTTTCTTCCGGAGGCGGCAGCAGTGCTCCACTACATCATCCTCGTACGTGGCCATAGGGGCAGTGTCCTTCGTTTAGGGAGGTCGCATCGGTAGGCACGACTAAACGCTAACCAAATGGCGCGGATGTCAAATATGTTGTCAGTAGCGGCAGCAGCATGAAGAGCCGAGGTGTCCCTAGATGGATCTGTAACGGGGCGAGCAATACTTCGCAATTAGCAGCGTCCAGCAAGATACATAGCTGGCGGCGCGAGTCCATTTCCATACCGCTTCTTTCATTCTGATCGCCCGCGAGACTTAGTAATGTCTATATCGATAGGGTGGTATGTCATGCGGCAGAGAGGCTTGCCGGTAACGAATTACTTCGAAGACGTCTGCTGTGTCAAGGGGCAAGGCTTTGCCATCGTAAGGAATTCAGAGTTAGCAAGAAAGGAAGTTAGGTGGTAAATCATGCGTCCGAAAGATTTTGTCGATAACAAAAGGGGGCCTATTCTGGAGAGGAACCGTGACTATAGAAGGCCTATGGACACATGTCGGGAAGACCGAAATTAGGGGATTTTGTTCCATTAGAACAGGAGGAGTGTAGTAGTGGGAGTGAGATATACAATGCACCAAGCTGAAAATTTTTGCTCATGTTCAGAGGCAGCCTTGTTATACATTCCGCCTTTCATTTCTGCCTTGCATATATGCACCCCTGACTGTGCATTTGTCTCCACCAGGATCCCTCGTCAGGGCGTAAGGCCAAAAATTCATCAGAGGGACAAAGTAATACGCTGGTATGTTCTTTAGAAGAGGAATTTCTTGAACTGCAAGGTCCTACACAAGAACACCAATTTGCTTATGAAACCTCCTTGGGCGGTCTTGACTTCTTTAGAGGACAAGGAATTGGAGATAGTTTCAGCATGTACGTTTCAAGTGTACTGCTTCGGAAACCAATCGCTTAATGAGATTATAATGCTGTATTACAAAGTTGGTCACTGCTGGCCAAAGACTTGGCCCGGGATGAAACACATATAGCTCACCCTGGACTAGGCCTCGACACTAGTAAGGCTAAGAAGAGCGATATATCATTGGATACTTTTGATTTCCGAGAAGGCTTGTCCACCCTGGACTATCATTTAATGATATCTATGTTTAAGGATGGCTGAGGTGTTGCTCTCGTAGAATGATTTTGTAATATTTCCAACGTTTCCTTATAGGCCATTTATGCAGGTCTCTGATGCATCTTCACAATCCCCTTTCCTGCGGAGTGACACAGAGGCTATACCACCTTGAGTAGTGCCACATTGACATAGTACAAGTTAAGACTGCTCGGCGAAATGGCCCCCCAGATGCAAAGATCATGCAGCGTCATATAGATCCCGACCGCCAACTGCCTACTGATCTTCCATGGTTCGTGTTTAGGAGAAGCGTTAATTGACTGAGCGGGATTCCCTATTTGACCACCTTTTGCATCAGCACTGGGAGAACATGGACGAGGATACCGTGCATACGGTTACCGATCGCCAGCAGCCACGTCTTGCGAGTATGAGCGGATCCATAGCCAGAACAGCATGCGCCAGAAAGACAGGCATTAGACCGCCCAAGGTTAGTGACTGGTCATATCAACCAACCTTCTCATGATGCTCTTGTGAGAAAACTCTTCAGTCTCGGCAGGCCGAATTAAAATTAGATGGCTGGTTGCTGCCTGGTAATGAAGACATGCCTTGCAGTAAACCAAGCCTCGTTCTATCCAAAGCACTAACTCTCACTATCAATCATCTTGGGTAGCATTTTCAGATATTCACAGCCTGGTTGGAAACAGATAGTCCTAGTTATTGCAAGCTAAATGATAGCAGGATGGTAACAGGAACCCGGTTATCACACAGCAGTTAAACCGTCCATCCACATACCATTCGGTCTCGAGCGGTCAGCTAGTTCTCTGACGACCAGAGCCACCTTGGCGAAGCCAAAACGGAATGGAGAACGCCATTGTTTACAGGATGACAGCGCAGACGTTTCGTAGCATACCGCACACCGGTGACTGGAAGTATGGTTTTGGAAGTTCCCCTTTCCTAGCCTCCCCCACTGAGGCGTTGCCTAAGATTTGCGAACCCATGATGTCTCCCACGTCAATGGCTCGCCTTTATTTGCAACTATGAACGAGCTAAATATTAGTGATAACAAGCCGCAATTCAGTTCCAAACCATTACCTCTGATCACGACCTACATTCATCTCTCAGCTACGACAAACTCCAATTCCTTAGGCGGACGTGATACTTTTGTTTATCCTTGACACACACGTACCGAGAATCCTTGCTTGACTATCTCTGAGACGATCCTGATGGTGGACCTAACGACGACGGGGAAACACGACGTCGTGACCAAAAATTGGAGGGAAGCTATACTTACCAATATCGTTGAAGCTGGCTATGCAGCGCCTAGACGACCGAAATCAAGCTACTGGTTCAGAGAAAGCAGAGGCTACAACTAGTGACGACCCTGGCCGACACCGTTCCCTTTCAGATCAGAGAGAGACAGGCGAGCGACCTCGGATCAGCAAGCCTTTGCAGGTTATAATGTATAGCAATGAGAAGCGTCCAACGACTGGCCAGAGAGGGCGGCCCAGGAAACGTCCTCGAGTCGATGACAATTCCCTCGAGCCGGCTCGAAAGAAGGGGAGGAACCACCGTTGTAAGTCTTTCCGACCTGGTATGGGCCTTCGCAAGAATATTCCAGGACAAATAGGTTCTCAATATACTGAACAGAGACCAGGGAAGCCTAAGACATCCGACATAGGCATCAATGCTAGCCTCCAGCCTTCTGTGTCGCCACGGACCTACAACACCCAAGAGCCGAGTCATGTGGCAAGTAACACGGCCATCATAGCAGGAGAAGGAGCTGGAGATGAGCCCATGGACTCCGTTGGGCACCCGACTGCCGTACCTGACCGAGACGCTACTATAGAGACGGCCCGGAAATGCCTTCAATACATGACGAAGGGCAATGACGTTGCAGCCCCCAAAAATGGTCCATCGGAAGCAGCAACACATGCACCACAACCAGACGGCCATGCGGAAGAAGCAACCCTACCAGACTCAATGCCTAACATCAGTAAAGACACGGGGCCAATCAACCGGGGGTTCCGTCCGGTTAATGGAGGCAACATGGGATTTGGTCCCCTATTCGGGTGCTCGACATAGGAAGCTCGTCGGAGTAGCATTCATACCTGGGTGACCGCATATGCGATTTGAATCAGACTGTCATGGGAAAATGAGCAGTCAACCCCAGCTCTCCACGTCATGTTTTCATTCTACTAAAACAGGACCTTAGAGTCAGCACGTAACGAATTAACATAGACAATATATGGAATTTGATATATATCTGTCCTGGGAGACTAGAGGAAGTCGTGGAAACAATACAGCGGTCGTATGTAGCGCCTAGGCTTTGGGATTGTCTGAATTACTAATAACCGTTGAATACGTAAGAAATGAACACTCAACTTAGAGCTTATGAGTGGCACGATCTGAGCAGTAGATAGTGGACATTGGTCTCGAATCCTCTTCCTGCTTACCTGCTGCATACGCAGACGTGCATACCACAGGTGCGCATACAGAGGTGCATACGCAGCCACACAACTGAGTAAATTATCACAGCCACCCCCCAAACTTGCTTGTACAATAAACTAATCAATGCAAATTTAATACTTCGGTAAGCTCTCTACTCCGTATGTGTTTATGCGCGTGTGCCATTCGTGGACCACAAGCCCTTAGGTCGTATCAACTGCGAAGAGACTAAATAATCCCACCCAGGACTCACTCCATTTGCCGGCCTGGGTACCTCGCAGAAGTGCCTCTTCGCTGCCGCCGTGATACGTCAGATTCCACAACGTCCAGTTCCGCAAGCGGATGTACTGCCCCCACTCGGTTACTACATTCCGAACTTAAACCCGGACGTCCTAAGCAGCATGGTAAGAAGGTTCTATGGTTTAAAATATCTCTCTGCTGCAACGTTTCAGAGGGCTGCCTAGTTCCATACCCGCGGAGATATGCGGTTATATAAATAAGCAGGTGTTCTCACCGAACTCGAGGTTATCCCGTTCATTTTCAAGCTCGGAACTCTGATCAATGCCACGAAACCAGAAAATTCTAGTTTCCAACGATATAAGCGAGGCGGACGAGGCGCAGGTATCTTTTATTTTCTGCTCACGCCTCCCTCGGTATAATAACGCCTTTGTCGTCATCGCCTATACTCCCAACTTCTAGCTGCTTTCTTAAGTTGCATCCCACCGGACTGCGTAACCTCCGTTTGCGCCTGGGCCGACCGAACTCCGTACGCGTGTATACTATTACAAAAATTCGAACAGTGATGGGGAAAAGGCACCACTCCAAGCGACAACACAAGTATAAGAACCACGATGGGCAGTCCAGCAGCGAGAAAAAGAAAGCACAAGAACCCAAAACCGCAGGACCAGAGACTAAACCGGCAGCACCGCAGCCAACAGGGGCGGCAACCGGCCCGGTCCTCTGGCAGTGGTCTGACCCGTTTCCGGATCCCGATGGTGGGCCTTTCTCTTGGCGGGTGCGACTGACCCCCGGAGGTTAGTGCGCCTTTTAGTGACTTGAGACACGGCACTCACTAACCTGTATTATAAACCTACGTGTAGGTTACGAATGGCAAATCTCGGGCTCCAAGCCAATTGCCCCTCTTCAGCTTGTCTCACCTTGGACGCAATCCTACACGTTCTACCCCTCAGGAATACTCACTCCTTCCTATTGGCCAAGTGGATCATATGCCCCTGGCTCAAACCTGCAGCAAAGCGCAACGAGTACCGAGTACCCACACTATCTACGCCAAATATAGATGCCCGAGTTCGTGTACTTGAACAACTACAATCCCTAGACCGGCGATGTAGGTGTACGTGATGACTCGCAGGCCCATGCCTCTGATACCCTGAACGTGAGGGAAACCCCCAAGCAGCAGACGTGCGAAGGTGCCGGACCCATCGCCACGTCCCGCAACGGAACCACCACACAATGATAATGCAGCAGATCGACAAGGGGAACGCACTAGGCATCACGAAAAACCGGCCAACCGTGGCCGACAGAGAATGAGCACGACCGAGAAGGTATCGCGGTGGCTGAATGATTGGACGGACGGTAAGAGTTGACGAGGTACCATTCTGTCGCTTCGTGTATTCTGCCCCTGATGTATCATCCGTGCCCCCAAGAACCTACCAGCATGTACCGAGGGAGGACTTATATAGATGTGATATAGAAAAGTTCCGTATGGAGGGAAGGTACATCTTCTTAACACTTAACGTTAGGGCGAGGCTGTTGCTGTGTGCGCATTTTTACACGTCTCAGTCGGTCCATCTTCGATTCTCAGGGGCTTGACCCGATCAGTTGCGGCCGGTCACACAGTCTCTCGGCATTCCAGCGGGCTGAAGGGGGAACAAATTGCGAGTGGCCTCGAACGGAAGGGCAATGATGACGGTAATGCAAGTCAATCTTTGTCGGTGCCATCTGAGTCTCGAATTGATGAAAATCCCGATAGAGAAGCTTAGGTCGTAGGGAGAAGTCAACGCAGTAGTTTGAGTACCAAGATCGTCATGGGGAGTCTGGTTTTCTACCATTCTACAACTACCCGTATGCTTAGTAGTTTTGATACTCGTATCCTCCGAACCTTATTACAGGTCGTCTCAGCCGTTGCAAAGCTTCTATGTAGGAACGCCCAGGGAGCTTTTACGTACCTAGGTCGGGACCTTCGTCGGGTTTATTCTACTGCTACTTCAGTATCCGAGTCGAAATTACAGGGTACGGTACCCTCGGACCGAACTCAGCATATAGACGTCTAATGCTCTACTATATTGTAGTTGCAGTAATTGGAGAGGGCTGAGTCTAATAAACACATATACATAATTAGTATTCGTGGCACCGAATTGCGAGTTGTCGATTCGGTAGCGACTCGATTTTACGGAAGCCGCTTCCTGTATCCTGTGTTACACCCTCGACCTCCCGTGACCGTGATCGAGCTACAGTAAGCCCAAAAGAATGCCCTGATTGCATCTCGAATACCAGAGTGTGACTGCTCGACTTTTACACCTAATAGCCCTTTTTGCTGACTTTTACAGTCAATTATCTACTACCTACATATACCTACATAAGTACCTACACGTAGGCACCAGGGAGGTAGATAGATATACTTTGCCTAAGTCGACGGAACCTCTGGCAGGCGCTTAGGCGCTAGTCGGTCTAACACGAGGCCAATGCTTAGCCCTAACCCGCAATTACCAGTATTTTAGTTGATACCTAGATTACAGCAGACACCTCTATCTGGCACGTGCCTAGTGGGCTTAGCGCTGGACATCCGGTCTTAATGCCAGAAGCCCCACCATCAGCTGGCATCATCAGCCGACCCAGGCCCGCCCCGCATTCATTACTGCTGCTTCTTATCGACCCTCACCTTCGTCGTATATCACCATATCACTAATCCACCACCGACATTCATAAACGGTAATACAGAGTAAGTGAGCTCCTAAACGGAATAATTTTTTAGAATTCCCCTTTGCTACCCTTCGATCCTGCTCGGACGACATATAGCCTTCCACCTGACCGCACCTTCCTTGAGTTTCTCGTCAAGTTTGTGATAACAGCTGATCTGAACCGTTATTTATCCAGTTCCTAAGAGCATTCACACCTACAATTTCGACCGAGGTTTATTGCACTAGACGTTCATCGAAGCATTGTGAATGTGCTGTGACTAGCACCGAGGTATGATCCGTTACCGCTTCCCTACTCACGGGCTTCCCGATTTGCGAATAGAAGTTAGGCATTCAAGCCGCTGACCAAGTCTTCCTAGGTTCTTCACACATACTGTCAAGTGACCTGGAAGCCTCTTAGTAAACATAGTGCTTCATCAGGAGATCTAATTGTCCTAACCTGCGACACGTCCAGAATGAACGCTAGCGAGGATGGAGACGGCCGAGATGGCACAGGCGAGCAGCGTCCTCGTGGAACTGCCGTTTTGGAGCGTACTGCTTCTCAAAATAGTGCGCCAGTGCTGTCAACGCCTAAGCGGCCGCAGGACATGCATTTCATCGAGGGGTCTGGCTCTTTGACTCGGCGTGTAACAAGGTCGATGACTAAAGCTCAGTTCGATTTTACTATCAATTCCACACCCGGCAACACCACGCGTTTCGAAGAGAGACTTCGTAATGCTTCCTCAAAGAACACACCACAGGCCCATTCTTCCAACCTCGAAGAATCACGCACTATCACATACGACAATGGCGACCAAGATGAGGAAGTTGCTGATGATGATAATGGCGGAGAAGATATCGCCCAAATAGTATCTCGGCGCTCGACTGCCGAGTCCGGCTTAGCGAGAGGCCGATCCTCACGGAAACGTCAAGGGCGTAGCTCTGCCCGCCGTTCTATTGGCAGGAAGGTTGGCAAGACGTCTACTCGAGATTCTACCCCGTCGGATGCCATGACCAGCGCAACAGGTGATGGAGACCGACCTCGTAAAAGGCGAAGAGTTGACCTTGCTCCCCGGAATTTGCCTACACGCCGCTCAGCTCGCCTCTCCAAGCCGCTAACGGTCTTCCATAAGTACCCCGAGCTACCTCCGGAGATCAAGATGATGATTTGGGAAGCTGCCATCGAGCCTCGAGTGGTCTACTTCCGCAACATGTTTACCCAACCCCCTACACCATATCCAACTGTTCAAAACAAGGCTCCCCTCTGGTTTATGGCGTGCAAAATGTCTTTGAAGATCGCGCTTCTGAACTACAAAAATCTATTTCCACTTCGCGATCCAACCGGTAAGATCACTCGACAACCCATAAACGTCGCCGTCGACATCGTCCTTTTCGAGCCATGTTGCAACGGGTGTAGGGCGAAAAACTGCGCGATCCGCAATTTCGATGCGAATGATCGCGCTTCTGTTCGTTCACTGGCCGTCCAAACGGACTCGCCATATCTTATGCCGACTGTCCAGCCTTGTTGGTCATCTATAATGGATAGTTGGCCTAACGTCGAGACTCTCTACCTTTTGCATCTGGCTCTCAAGGGCGAAAACCCTCGCGCGAGAGCAATGATCCGGATGCAAGAGGGACTGCGTGAGCAACGGCTCCGCAAGAGATTTGATGATTGGAAGAAGGACGCAGGAAAAGATAAAGCCGTGAAGAGACTCGAGTTTGTTACGATGGCCGACGTGGAGAGCAATGTTCAACATCTGAAGGATCGGTATAAATACGCTAATTATCGCAAGACGGGCCTTCCGGAGGATATTATCATCGGATAACCCAGCAACAACAACGAGGGTAGTGGAACCCGGTGGTATTCGAGCTCTCTACACGATTCCTAAAAGTTTGCAGTTGCATCCTGCCGATCGAAGGAAGTGGTGTAGGGGGGATGCGATGACTGAGTTTTCTCTGTATTTAATCCACCTGTTCACCTTCATATTCTACTCTACACGGGTGAAACCTAGTAGGAGGGCGGTTTCTGTGTTTTCCAAGGGGCAGGCAATTCCCGATCAAGGAGGATTTGAGTCCAATATCGTGGAGGATTTTGATACCCGGTATACGGCGTTCCAGACGAAGGGGTCTGGCCATTGTCAGCCTCATAGATTCTTCACTATACTGGGATTCTCCACTATGCGGCGTTTCTGTCCTGTCAGACTCGGAGAAGATGGGACGGATGAATGTACCAGTCGATAAGGCGTTGACTTCACTACCGCAAAAGCGGGCGGGTTTCTATGTCCGAAAGGTGTTTGTTTGGGCCAGTCAGTCCCGTATCCCTGGCCCGGTGTTGCGTAACATCTATCCCCTCAGCATCCTCTACTCATAAGCTCTGTGTACCGTCGAAGACTGCTTACGTACTGCTCAAGTTGTGTCATGGATATTCACCCCACCCAAGGCTCTGACCAGGCGGCCTCCGCTGATATTGGCATAGGAACATCCGCAGTTCGCTTAGCGGTCGGTAGACTCTACATGCATGCCGGTAAGCACAATCCATCAGATATACGATCTACTACGCCGAACCTCAGAGTGACTCGAGGCGAAACGTAGCTAGCTAACTTCTCCCGGCTCTCTGGTCTGGGACCATGCTCCTATTGGAGATTCCCATTATGAGACAGGACCGCGCATGGTCTCTTCGTCTCACGGCTTTCCCAGTATATAGATACGTAAAAGCGGAGAACGCGCGAGGGTACGGCGGGGACGGGATGAGATCATTCAGCCCTATGGGGGAGCCAGGGCCCGTTTCCCCGTCAGCCCCGTCAGCCTTATCTTCACTTTCATGTGGGTCTAGTGGTACCTAGATATCAAGTTCGCGAGTTGAACGTCTTATGTTATCCCACGTATCAATTTACGAAAGTCTACATTTCTTCGCATTTCAAAGAAGCTAAGAAGACACATTGCATATCAGAAGTAATATCCGGGCGATATACGTCGGTTCTAAAAATAAAATAGGGTGGCGCCTCGGATTGGCCTTACTTTTCAGCTGGTCCCTGCTTCCATCGGTTCATCTTCGGTTAAGCCAGCCGTTGCAGGGCATCCGGCGGGGCTCTACGTCAGTGGTGCCAGGATACGTAGCTTAATCCGACAACGACTCCCTTCAATGGCACAGGTGCGAATGAACATACCAGCAGTGCAAGTAATCGCCGCAAAACAAAACCATTGCAGTGGGGTCCCCGGGAACGTCCTGGCGGGTTACACTCTGCTTCGTTCGTGGAAGCAGCGGGATGGCGTGATGACGATGTAAGTAGATCGACTACGGGGCCGGGGTAATCGTGTCGCCTCATTGCCCCGTCGCCTGGCAACCGTCATCTAGGCGCGTGTGGCAGGTGGACTTATCTCTCTTGCTCACGTCTGCCACGGGAATACTGGCTTTTCGAAGGAATACGATGATGCTCTCGCTAGCCTAGCGCAGCAAGCTCGGTCCGGACTTTAGGCTCGCTAGCACGAGATAAGGGCGCTTATTAGAGGCCACCCTTGTTCCCAAGCTCCTAGTAAATGGGAGAGCTAGAGTTAGGATCCAAGAAAGTCATGATGGGCGGCTTCTTCCGAGTCGCTATCATGGTTCGTAGAAAGAAAGAACTATAAAGAATATTGGACAATACTTGACCAATATAAGCCTACTCTAGCAGGCTTGAGACATTTGTGTTCGCCTTGAATGCGTGGAGGAATAACCAGGGATGGAAACAGTCTGGGAAGGATTAGTAGAGAGGCCGAGAGGGCTCTTGAAACGCGCTTCGTCAGCACCACCCCCAACCCGCCCCCACCGTGTAATACTGTACCCGCTTTCCGGGCTGAGCTACATTAACCGAATGTTTTGACTCGCCTCCAATCTACTTCATTCTAACCTTTGCAGAACTTGCGGAAATGCCGCGCTTCCCCCGTACAAGGAGCGGCAGGCCTCCCACCCGAATCCTGAACCTTAACGGCTCAGTCCGGAGTCCCGAAGCTCACTAAGATTCCGTTGTCCGTCGACGGTCCCTCAGGAGAGATCCTAGCAGGTCGGTAGTGTGCGTGGCAACGAAGACCCACCGAAGTTTCTAACCCATTGCTAGCGTCTACCATTCCATTCGCTAAGAACATGCGATGCCTATTTTAGGATAGGAACGCAGTTCTAGACGGAGGATCCGGCCACAATGCTCGATGAGAGCAAACAGATGCCTTTGGCTGCGAGCAACTTGTGGCTTCGATGCTTTTATGGAGGCCTACGTGCTGAGTCCAAGAAATGGCCAGAGCTTTTATGGTAATGCGTGCGTAGCATCTAATCCAAAGAAAATATTTGGTCTCGTCGGCAGCCTACCAAGCACTCATCCCAGCCTGCGTGTAGAGCCAAGCCGTGCACAGGAACGCCTCGGGTGACATAATCTGGCGCAAGGAAAAAGGAAAGCGTCGTGCTCTTGTCGCTCGCTCGTGGAATTGAGGAAACACTGACGGTCGAGTACGATGGCATACTCTGTGCTGACCAGCAACCGCAGTAGAAGCATGGACGAGGCTCTCTAGCGTAGCATCCTATCAACCACTGGACCCCTATCTCGACAAGGCCGCTTCTTCGGCAGACACGAGCTGCAGGACGGCAAGAACCTCTCGTTCGAGCACCTGAAGACGGTGTTCAACGTAGAGAAATGAGAAGTCTTGTACATTGGGTTGGAACATTGGATTGGGGCGTTGGGAGGGAGCTGTAGATCATCCAGATTTTTCTTTATGGGATAATATCATGGCCTACTGTGTTATTGCAGAGTGACTTGAAGCTGTGAAACTCGCCTACATATTTGGCAAGTGCAAAGGATGTTCTTTAACCGCCGGTTGGATAGATACGGTCGTACTCATACAGTAGTTCTGAACACAGATTTGACACGTACTCAGACCCCTCGTTTCATCTGGTGGCGGGTTAGGTTTTCCTATTCCTAGAGGACATAAGGCTACGAGATATCATGGCAGACTATCTATGAGCGTATTCAATTGAATGGTAGCAACGGGAGTTTGTCCCTCCAGTAACAGTTACCCTGGAGCAGGGTGAGTAGGTAGGTATAAAATGCCTAATAGGGTGCAAAATTTCCAACCAAGAAACAAGGCGCGCAGGTGACGTTGGTACGCACGCCAGCCCTCCGCCAATGCACGATAAAGAGCTGAGGGGGAGGTGTATAAGCCCGTTTCCGTAAGGACAGCTCTGGGCTGGAAGCAACTAGGTTCGATTCCTGGGCACGCTAATATTTTTTTCAACTTTCTTTTTTCCCATTCCCAGCTCCCGTTCGAGTGCCATCTTAATATACGTCTCCGACCTGGCACCTGAATTGCAGAGTGGCTAATTGAGAAGTTCGGGGACGGCTTTGAGTCCGTCCGAAAGACGAAGTATCAGAATTTGACAAAACATCGGGTGCTCGAGCGTTATTAGTGAAGGCGCTATAATTATCTATTCTTATACTGCCACAGGAGGAAGTGCTTGCGGATCTGAGACTAACTTTCATACGCTCCATAATGTGCCGAATGCTGACGAGAAAATTCTAGCCACCGGTGGAAAGCAAGCCTCGTTTCTTGAGGGGCCATCAACGCCAATGTCGTAGGGTCTTCGGCGGGCCGCTGGGTGACCTTATCCTCAAAGCACAAGAAATAACCAAGTACTTCTCTAAGACGAGACTTGATTGGACCTGTGGCCGGGAAGGAAGGATTTTTGAGTATGACATGACTAAAACACCAGTGGCCGTAGCTGTTTACACGCGACTGAATGTTACTTAAAGGTAGCCCAAACTAGACATTTTCTAAAGGGTTGCGCGGAAGAGGATCATATATGAAGCCGCAATCATGGCCAGCTACGAGGTTGACAGCCCCTTTCAGACCAAAATAAAAGCCTCGGGATGAGCTTATCTACAGTTGGCGTTATACCCCTTCAGCTGGTATGAAGAGAGTTGTATCACAGCCACCGCTCATATTCTTTGGAGTGCCGCGTTAAGAAATTGGAAGAAGAGACGTTACGGAGGCATCGGTGCTTAAGATCGAAGTCCCCAAAGAGGAAATCGGTGAAGCCCACTTGGTCTGTGCGGACTACCCCACGTCACAATTCTGCCGCTGGAGATGTGGGAACCTTCTTCGAACGATTCAGATTGATTGATGGTGGGGACCCGGGGGGCAAATATAAGAACGAGATCTCGTTGTGGGATGTAAAGTTCATAGCCAGCATAGTTTTTGGTGAGGTTTGATCTTAATTTTTCTTTGATCACCTAGAGTTCACCATCCCGACGGTATTCGTCGAAAATCGCCAAGATGGTGAACATTACGGACAAGATCAAGGAGTAAGAGGTCACCCCCCAACCGAATGCGATGAAACTTATTAACAACATTAGGATTGAAGATGAGATGAGGAGGACTCAGAGTAAGGATGTTACGCTTCCTGTCTCTGTTGTGACAAAGCTGACCTAGTATGGCCTGTAGAGAACAAGGCGACTGGTGAGACAATATCGAGGATGAAGGTCAAACTTTGTGTCCTACTGACTCCTTTTCAGAATATCACCTTGGTCTTCTGAAGGGGTAAGTGCCGAGCCCCTCTTAAATACACATCAATAGCGTCTCCCGTAACTGACAGCCGTGTCAGAAAGCTTGCGCGGCTACGGGCGCAGCTGCTCGAGCCCGGACCCGGCTCTGGCTCCGGTGGCGGCGCGGGCTTTGATGTGAGCAAGAGTGGTGACGCGCGGATAGCGCTGGTGGGTTTCCCCTCGGTTGGGAAGTCGACATTCCTGTCCAAGGTGACCAAGACGCGGTCCGAGGTAGCGTCGTATGCCTTCACGACGCTGACGGCGATCCCGGGAGTGCTCGAGTACGGCGGCGCCGAGATCCAGCTGCTCGACCTGCCAGGGATCATCGAGGGCGCCGCCGAGGGCAAGGGCCGCGGCCGCCAGGTCATCTCGGCCGCCAAGACGAGCGACCTCATCCTCATGGTGCTCGACGCCACCAAGCGTGCCGAGCAGCGCACCCTGCTCGAGGCCGAGCTGGAGGCCGTCGGCATCCGGCTCAACAGGGAACCACCGTGAGTCCATACCTGCATGCATAATGTTGTGGAGTCTCTCTGCCTGGATTGATTCCACTTTTGGGGGTTCGATTTTCTACATGAGCTGACGAATCGTTGCCGTTCCTTCCGCCAGGAATATCTACTTGAAGCAAAAGAAAGCCGGCGGCATGAAGATCACGTTCCAGTCGCCGCCGAAGAACCTGGACGAGAAGATGGTGTTCAACATCCTGCGCGACTACAAGCTCCTCAACGTCGAGGTGCTGGTACGGGATGACGAGGCCACCGTCGACGACCTTATCGACGTCATCATGAAGGACCACCGCAAGTACATCAAGTGCCTGTACGTCTACAACAAGATCGACAGCGTGTCCATCGAGTTCCTCGACAAGCTGGCACGCGAGCCCAACACGGCCGTCATGAGCTGCGAGATGGACCTCGGCATCCAGGACGTCGTGGACCGATGCTGGAAGGAGCTGCAACTCATCCGGATCTACACGAAGCGGAAAGGCAGTGATCCCGACTTCAGCGAGGCCCTGATCGTCCGCAACAACTCCACCATCGAGGATGTGTGCGATCGCATCCATCGGACACTGAAGGACACCTACAAATACGCCTTGGTATGGGGTGCTAGTGCGAGGCATGTTCCGCAGCGGGTCGGCCTGAGTCATGTGGTGGCAGATGAGGACGTGGTCTACATAGTTAGCGGGTATAAAGCATGAAAAGAACGGCTATTAATGTATCAAGCACCAAGAGTACAGATTTCTCTTTTGCGTTGGTGTATGAATGATCATCGTTGATTCATTAAATCATGTTGTTACAAGCCTCTCTCTCTCTCTCTCTATCCTGAGAAGAGGGCGAAGTCTAGCCAGACCTGAAACCTAGGCATGCCCCTTCGTGCCATTCCGGACGCCATTACCCCATTGATTCCTATAACACATCACAAAACAGAGTCCGATTCCACCCTAGAAGAAGAGACAGTCTAGTGGTCAATTCTCCCCCTTCTACTCGGCGGTCAGACAGAAAAATGAATCGAAGAGGGTCATGAGTACGGCGGTTCTCCGCCGCAGATTGGCGGGGAAGCAGGCTTAGTTGCCGGTTTGGTCGCCATTCTCCCGGGGAGACTGCGTGGCGTTTCTAGCGCCAAAGACGTTCTCGCCGCTGAACTTCTTGGCCGACGCCTGTGCGAACAGGGACTTGGGCTTCGCTCTACAGATTAGGAAAAAGGTCGAGTCAGTATGTCTGTCTCCGTTCACGGCGACTAGGGAAGGAAGTAGGTAGGTAAGTACGCCCGCATGGCGGGGTCGTTATACGTACTTGCTAGCCTGCTTGCCGCGCATTTTGCTCAGCTTCGCCGTACAGGGGCTCATAATCTCGTCCGACGGAGAGATGGTGGTCTGGCCCTCCCTAGTAGTTGGAAGCATCAGCGTTAGTGGATTGCGCTTCGAGGGACGGGACGATAAAAATAATTCTTGTCTGTGCATGCGTGTGTATATGAAGGGATAACTTACTTGTTTTCCATCTTGGACTGCAGGACCTGGCGGTGGTATTCCATGCTCTTAATCTCAGGCTTGCCGGCGGTCGCGTCCTGCTGGGTCTGCACTGAGGCGTTGCGGTCCTTCTCGGACAGGACGTTGATAGGCGACATTTCGGTGAATTTGATTCGTGCGTATATCTGAAATTTTTGGGTTTATATGCGTGTGGTGGAATGGGATTCTTGAGGAATGTAGTCTAGTCCTTAGTCGGATGGGATGGAGATGCGACGATTGCAAAGATTGGTAGATGCGGTCTTGTCTATGTGCAATTTGCGCAGTGGAATGTTTTGAGTTCTGACTGGAGAAAAAGATGGACGCGACGGGGTCTCAGGTCTTCTTTATCCGAAGAGCTAAGTAATCTGGTCTCTAGCTTATGCATTGCAGGCGCAACCTGGTCGGCTGATGTCAATAGGGCTTTTGGGGGGAAAAGTTCAGAGGCAATTTGTGTCAATATGTCGGCCGGGCAACGGGACAGAAGCGACAGGGGTAAGACGTCGGTTCGGTGGATACCAAGAATTGGACCCTTTCTTCTACATGCCCCGCAACAAAAGCCAGTCTAAACATCGATCAAAGGTTACTGTAAGCTCGGTTCATCATCGTCCGACCAACAATGAAGCATTTATTAATGCAACTTATATGGGGTACTGGGTCCAAGGTGCATGGTGCGAGTCATGCATCCAATATCCCTCGCAAGAGTAACAAGAGGCAATTACGGATTCACACCTACATCAGCCGCTTACCGAAGATATTATGCATTATCTAAATTCAATATTAACCACAACTGAGGAAGCATCTCTTATCGAGGAGGCTATTGTTAAGGTTTACCGCACGGGGATCGATGTATGTGGCATTATGTGGCATGATGTGGCATGCTAGAGCATACGTTAAGATATAGCTGACGCAGACCGGCTTTTACCCAACCAAGTCAGCTATAGCTGACTGGGGGAAGACCACAGCGTGCCGTTATGATCGCCCGTCTACGTGATGGCGAGGGAGAGCCTCCATCTAGCATCCGTAGTGGCGTCCCTGTCGCTCCAGAGGGTGAGGTGGCCGGCCGGCTTTCGCAAAGCCTGAACACAAGGCCATCGGGTTAAACAGCATAAGAGGACTCTTAGCTGGGGTGACTCCAGAGACTCTAGCGTTGGCCTTGGAAGTTCTTCGGATTACGGAGACATGGATGCAGCAAAATGGTAAGGTAAGTAAAGAAAATAAGCGTCAAATGTGTGATGATATGGTGCAATCTGTTCTCGTATTCACTAAAGAGAATAGACATCTTCGTGCAATAGTTCACAGAACCGGATTCTGGATTTTAGTAGCTCCCTTTTATGCACAAATGTACATAGATAGACGCGTCATTAATCGTCAACCCAGTCCTCAAATTTCGAATTTTCAAACGCTAGTAAATGTACAGCCAAATGAATTGTGAGGGCGTGCTAGCATTAAGCACCCGTAAATCCTTTAGAGCTTTGCCTTGATATTTGCACCTGGCTGGTATAGCTTCACGTTGTTCTGCTTCAGCAACTGCTCCGTCTTCTGCTTTTGGGCCAGGATCTTCTTGGTGACCTCCGCGGCCCTCTTGTTCTCGTTCCGGCCCATCTGCTGCAGGTGGACCTCGTCGGGCCCGTCGGCGAGTCTCAACGTCCGGATCTGTGCCCACATGCTGGCGAGCGGCGTGTCCTGGCTGATGCCGGCGGCGCCGAAGGCCTGCACTGCGCGGTCGATGACCGTCAGTGCCGTCTGCGGCACCAGGACCTTGGCCTGGGCGATCTCCCTCAGAGACGCCTTCGGCCCCAGGTCGTCCATCCGGACGGCCGCGTTGAGTACGATGAGGCGGGCCGCGTCGATCTCGACCCTAGATTTCGCGACCCATTCAAGGATGACCCCGTGCTCCCTTAGCTGCTTGCCGAAGGGCGTCTTCTTCGGGTCGTTGATTCTCATCAGCATCCACTCCAGAGCGCGCTCAGCAGCGCCGATGCTCCGCATGGCGTGGTGGATGCGGCCTGGTCCCAGCCGGCCTTGGATGATCTCGAAGCCCCGACCCTCGCCCAGAACCATATTACTGGCTGGCACCCTGACATTGTTAAAAGAGATATGGCCATGACCATGGGGGGCATCGTCGTATCCATAGACACTAAGCATCCGGTGAATGGTGATACCCTTCGTATTCGCCGGGACCAAGATGACGGACTGCTGCTTGTATGGGTCTTTGTTGTTGGGGTCTGATTTGCCCATTACAACGTAGATTTTACACCTGGGATCGCCGGCACCGCTGGACCACCATTTCTGCCTCTCGTCAGCCATTTGATGTTTAGTTCCCGAATAGAGAGAGTGCTTACGGCGCCATTGAGGACCCATTCGTCGCCCTCTTTCCTCATGTTTAGTTGGATATTTGTCGCATCCGAAGACGCCACATCAGGTTCGGTCATTAGAAAGGCTGATCGGATCTCCCCGTCCATCAACGGCTTTAGCCACTGAGCCTTTTGCGCCTCGTTGCCATACTTGGCCAGCACTTCCATGTTACCGGTATCTGGTGCTGCACAATTCGTGGCTTCCGAAGCTACTGTTGACTTGCCTAGCCATTCTGCCATCAAACCGTATTCTAGATTCGAGTAGCCAGGTGACTCCTTGTAGTGGCCCTTCGGGAAGAACATGTTCCAGAGGCCCAAGGCCTTCGCCTTGGCCTTTAGTTCATCGACGATTGGAGGGTGGTGATCCCATCGGGCATCACCCTCACCGATTTGTGCCCCGAGCACGGGATCTGCCCTAGACGGCATTCAGCAGGTTGCGTATGAGACTTCGCGGTTTACATACGGTATGCATTCCTCTTCGACAAACTTGGCGACTATGTCCAAGGTCCTCTTCGCCTTATCACTGACGCGATGTTTGACCTAAAAAGTATGAGATCTGATTCGGGAGCAACATTCATGATACAGGCTTGGCTTATGGACCACGTACGATATCGGGGATCTGAGCGGACATGGCAGCTTTATAGAGGTTGATTCAGGAAACTTCGCTATAATATTTAGAGTTGCGACGGTAAATGCGATTAATTACGAGCCCCCAATTGGCAAGACTCAAAGTAACTCAAGATAAATTTACGGAAGCTCGTAACACAAAGGAGTCTGCGACGTAGATGCGTCTTCATACCTGTTATATAGCTGCTAATAACGGGCAGGACAAGCTACCGAGGCGCTACAACGGTGGAGCCGAGGTAAGTCTAGAAGGTAGGAAGCCTTGGTGGAGTAGGCCACCTCCTAAAGCTGCAGATGAGCTGTTCCCTCAGCGGTTTCGGGGGTTCTCCCAGGAGCGGCTACACCGAGTTTGAGGCGCTAAACTGGGGAGGATCCTTGGTCTTACAGGGGCCGAAACCTGGGGAAAGTGTCCTCTCGAGAAAAATCTACCGTATGTAATTACTTCAGCGATGCTACACGATGTATAATGTATGCATATAGATGCATATTACGGCTGCGTAAGTGCATATGGGAAAGAGGGTGGGGCTCCAACTCTCCACTATGAAGTATTTTGCGGTAAACGCGGTGGCAATGCCTCTGAACCCAAAAAGTTGGAATTGATAAGTCGATAATACCATTCCCAGCCTTGCCATCAGTCGCAGAGCCCTAGTGCTAGGCAAACCTCGACTCGTTCATACAATTCCACAACTACATACAACGCCAACATGTCAGAGGAAAGTGACCTCGCCCTAGTGGCGCAGAGCACCGAAGTCGCCGCGCCTGCGCCGAAGAAGGTGAAGAAGATCATCCGCAAGAAGCGTCCGGCGCGGCCGCAAGTCGACCCGTCTTTCATCACATCCGAGCCGCCGCCGCAAACGGGCACCATCTTCAACATATGGTACAACAAGTGGTCGGGCGGCGACCGGGAGGACAAGTACCTGTCCAAGACGCCGGCGAAGGGGCGGTGCAACATCGCACGGGACAGCGGGTACACGCGCGCCGACCGCGTCCCCGGCTCGTACTTCTGCCTGTTCTTCGCGCGCGGCATCTGCCCCAAGGGCCAGGACTGCGAGTACCTCCACCGCCTTCCCGGCGTGCACGACCTCTTCAACCCCAACGTCGACTGCTTCGGCCGCGACAAGTTCTCCGACTACCGCGACGACATGGGTGGCGTGGGCAGCTTCTCCCGCGTCAACCGGACCATCTACGTCGGCCGCATCCACGTCAGCGACGATATAGAAGAGATTGTCGCCCGTCACTTCGCGGAGTGGGGGCAGGTGGAGCGTATTCGCGTGTTGAACACGAGGGGCGTTGCTTTCATCACGTATACGAACGAGGCCAACGCGCAGTTTGCGAAGGAGGTGAGCATCCGTCTCGAGTTCTTCACGTCCTTACCATTTCTCTATGAAGCAATTGCTAACTTAGAACGTGACATAGGCCATGGCACACCAATCGCTAGACCACAACGAGGTATTGAACGTCCGCTGGGCGACGGCTGATCCGAACCCGATGGCGCAGGCCAGAGAGGCGAGACGAGTCGAAGAACAAGCTGCGGAGGCCATCAGGAGAGCACTGCCAGAGGCTTTCGTTGCCGAGATCGAGGGGCGGGATCCCGAAGCTAGAAAACGGCGCAAGATCGAGAGCAGCTTCGGGTTGGAGGGCTACGAGGCGCCAGATGACGTATATTTCGCCCGAGGTGCACAGGCGGTCAATCCTTTAGGACGACAAGGCTACGAGTCGGAGCACGAGCAACACCTAATGATCGAGAATGGCGAAGCGGGAGGTCGGGATAACATACCCTGGGCAGAATCGGCTGCTGCTGCTCCTGCGGCATCGCAACAGCAACAAGAACAGGCTTCAGACGGCGGAATTTTGTCAAGCAGCACATTAGCGGTGCTCAAGACAGCGAAGGTATCAACGGCACTAAAGGCAAAGACAGCAGCGTCAGCAGGGCCATTAGTTGCTTATGGAAGTGACAGCGACGATCAGGACGATGAGTAGGATCATAGGTATAATGTAATACATAGCATAGATCAGTCCGACATGGGCTGAATTTACCATCACAACAACAGCACTTGGCAATTTCCAAATTCTCATAGATACCAGCGTCTCTAGCCAAGCACGACACGATAATCACCAACGCATTCCAACCGTAGCTTCCAACCATTTGCCCGCGCGAAATCCCGACTATCAACTATTGAAGATCTTGGAATACAAGATCTCGTGCCTGCCGACCCAGAGGTCGAGGACCGGCGCCGTCTGGCCGGCGTCCTCAAAGGGGGTGTCCCACTCCCTGTCGATGGCGGCGGCGACGAGACGCTGCGCGCCCGCGCCCGCGAGGATCTTCTGCGCCTGGAAGGGGCCGAACACGCCGGCGCGCATGGCCGCCGACGTCAGGTTCCGCACGTGGCCCAGCACGAATACGTACGCGGCCTGCCGCGCCGTGAGCCCGAGGGCCCGCGCCACGGCCCCGAACAGCGGCGCGAAGTGCGCCGACACCTGCTGCTGCAGGACCCCCTCTTCTTCTTCCTCCTCCTCCTCCTTCGCCGCGCCCCCGGAGCCCGAGCCCGAGGCCGAGCCGCTCCGCAGCAGCGCCGAGAAGTCCTTTAGCACCTCCCGCAACTCGCCGTCATCTCCCGCGCCCACGCCCACGCCGGAGCCGAAACCGCCATCTCTCCCGCCGGCGGCGGCAGACGCGGGGGCGAACGACTTCTCCCACACCCCCAGCAGCGCCCTGCCCTGCGCGACGCTGGCGCGCCGCGCCACGGCGCAGGGCGTCGCGGCGTCGAGGGCGTCGTCGAGCTCGGGCAGGCGGCGCGGGTCTCGGTGCGCCGCGAGCGCGAACGGCAGCGACGTCGCGGCCAGCGACGAGACCGACAGCGGCAGGAACGACGCGAACGGCGCGGGGGACCGGGTGGTGCGAGCGTGCTCTCGGTACGACTCGAGGCCCGAGCTGAAGGCGAAGGAGCCAAGCGGCAGCGCCGAGTCCGAGAGCAGCAGGAGGTAGTGGTGTGGGTTTGGGGCCGCGGTGATATGAGAGTGTGGGTTTGAATTTGGATGTGAAGGAAGGGGGGGCGATGGTGATGGTGGGGCTCCGGCAGTCTGCTGTGGATTGTTGGTGGTGGATGTAGTAGTTGGTGAGGATTGAGATGTAGATGTGGATTTCAGGCGCTCTTTCGCCCTTCGCAGGCGGTCTTCCAGTTCTGCGATTTCATTTTGGTGATTTTCCTGTGACTCCTCCCCAGCGGCATCCTTCATCGTGGCGGACAATGTTCATGATAATGTAGAGCTTTGAACAAGCGACCAGCAAGCTACCTGAGTGCGTACCTAGTAGCTGTGGTGAGATAAGAAGACGGACGGATGGATGCTCGGGGTTTCTTAGAAATGGGCGAATTGCATAAAGCGGCCGGTTTAAAGTGGGATATCCACTTACACGACTAGTGGGCACTGTTTACCACTTCAAGACATTCGACATGGGGATATAAGTTCAATTGGATTCATACCCTAATCCGTCGGTATCTCCCCAACGCCAAACGATACCTAGGATATCCCAACGATCCAATACAGGAGGATACCAAGCCAGCCGGCCTGACAGTTAACTATTCCTACGAATACAATGAAGACACCCATGTGATACCAATTGTCCGACCCCCTAGACCAACCAACCCAATGACTGACTGGAGCGTCATTTCAACTACACCTCCAACCCAGTCCCTAAGGTATGACATTCTCCTTATCCAGCAGGGCTCGACTGCCAGCTCTCCCCCTCATCATCTCCTTCTCCTTCTCCTTCTGCCTCTCCAGCCTCTTCTGCTCGAGCCGCGCGCGCGCCGCGGCCTGGCGGTCGGCAGGCAGCGTGCAGCGCGACGCGTTAGCGGCAGCGCCCGTCGTCGCGCGATTCGTCGTCTCGGGCCCCCCGAGGCGCGCGAAGCGGTCCTGCTGGAACAGGTCGATGTCTCGCGTGACGTTGTCGTCGGCCGCCGCCGCCGCTGTCGAAGGAGCGGCGCGGTTGGAAATCGACGCAGCTCTTCTCTCACGCATAGGTCTGTCTAGAAAGCCGGCGCCGTGCATGCTGTACTTATCATCTTTGGCGGGGGACGCGGTTAACCGCGTGCTGGCGACCCTGCGACTACCTATGTTCGGGTGGTAGTTTGAAGCACCTTGCTGTCTGGCCGGTGCGCCGTAATCGGTCGGGATAGAGCCGTTAACCCTGTCGGACATGACTCTGCGGGAGCCGAGCGATGATGGCAAGGGAGCCTTGCTCGCCACGGAATCGCGCTTCCCGGCCTCCATGAGGTCCGTTTTCTGTTTCAGTTGCTCCTCAACCTCCTTCATGCTAGTAGTCAAGTCGATGTACGGAAGCGCCGGCGGCTGCGTCTGCTTGGGAGCAGGGGCCCGCTTCTCCTCGTTTTTATCCCCAAATACAGATCGCTGGGACATGTCAAGCGTGTGGTCCTCCACTGAGGCTGATCGCTGCCGCCTTCGTCCACGCCTCGCGGTTTCATACTTAGAAGGTCGGCTGAGCGACTCGATATCGGACCTCAGATCTCGAGCGATCTTATTGTGCTCAGCTAGAGCCGTGTCGATGCCCCTATGGCGAATGCTAGAGGCATTCGTTGCTTTAAGAGTCGCAATATCCTTCTCTAGTCGGGCAATCTTGTCGTCTAGTTGAGCGATCCTGTCGTTCTTCTCCTGTAAGACCTGCATGGCTTCCGCGGTACGCGCCTTGGCATCCCTCTTGAGGGACTCATAATCCCTGCTCAGCTTCCTGGTCTCCGAGTCCTTCTGCCGCAGTTGGTTCTTGGTCTCGCGCAGTTCGTCCCTAGCTTCTCGCAGTTGCTTATCAAGCCTCTGTGTCCGCGAAGAATCGGACGTAGAGCCGCTCTCCTTCTTAGTCTCATCCCTCAGCATTTTCGCTTCTTGCTGTGCTGCATTGAGATCGGACTTGAGTCGTTTGTTTTCGTCCCGTAAACTCTCCATCTGTTTGAGATCCGACCTAGCTCGCCTTAGATCACGGGTAACCTCGAGGAGTGTCTGTTCCGTCCGCGGTGATGTATCGCGACGGCGGCGAGAGCGGCCGGGGGAGGCGTCGTTCTGTTGACCCTTGAGGATAGCCTCCAGCTCATTAACCTGGTCCCGCTGCTGAACGGCCAGAGCGGTCTGCATAGACAGACTTTTTACCAGTGTTGCGTGCTCTTCGTCGGTGCCATGCTTTCTCGCCTCTGCGATCTGGGCGGCCATCTCGGTGACCTTTTGTTCCATCTTCAGCACCTTCTCCTGCTCCTCCTTCAGCTTCTGGGCCAGGTCGATCGCTTCCGCATCCTTCTTCTTGGCGTAGGATTTGGCCATGTGCTTGTATTTGACCAACTTATCCATCTCCGCTCGTGCTTCTTCATGGTATCTCGCGAACTCCGACTTCCAATATTTGCCCGAGTTGGAGTGGGGCTCATTAAGATCCACCGTCACATCGTGGTTACAAACATCGTCTTCCCACTCGCCTTCCGAGTCTTCGCCGTCATTCTTGCCAGAAGCTTTCGCTGGCTCTCCGCTTTGGGCGCCGTTTTGGGCAGCGTTCTGGGCGGCAAGCTTTGCCCTGGACGAGCGAGAGTTCTCCAGGGCTTGTTGAAGAGTCGTCTTCTTTCGGGTGCCGTCCGCGTTCATAGCCACCGAGCCCGGCTCCGCGCTGTTGCCAGCCTTGACGTCACGGCCAAATGACACGCGTTTTCTTCGCGCGGTGCCCGTCCCGGGAGTCAATAGAATGCTGGTCGGTTTGCTGGGGGACTTCGCGTCATCCAACGCCGCAGTGTTCATGTTGTCCTTAGCGGTGGTTCTGCCGTGCTGCTGTTTGCGGGGAACTGTCGCATCCTGCGCCGCGGCAGGTTGTCCGAAAATGGCGTTCTTGATGGCGCGCGCTGCAAAGACGGGGGCAGGCGTGTCGGGTACTTCGATTTGGGTTGTGTCATCTCCTCCTGTAGCAACCGGCGCGTCACGCGTTCCAGTTGCGCTCTGGAAGCTTTTCTTCAGAGCCCATCCGAGCATCGTGCCCAATGTGCGAGGTGAATATATCTCTAAAACGTATATACATATGAGTCGAGGTGATTGTGTTTAGAAACGCATTGCGTTTAAGCCTACCAAGTCTCCAAATACGGTAAAATCATTTGAAGTGGGAAAGAGAGCTCATTGTGGAGTAGTAGGTACATGTAGCATTCTGCATTATTTACATATTGCCTAAAACGATTTAGCGGATTACCACCCACCTTCGTCTTCGCATGCGCTTCGTACTAATGCGTCCACTATGCGCCACTTGCCTGCAAGGGGTCCATTAAATTGTTATGTAAGTTTCATACGCGTCAAGTTGCTTACAGGAGCAAGACGATCCATTACTCTCAATACATTAATTAGGGTGCAAAATATATGTGGTATGACACTCCCAAACGCCTCTTCATGCTTTGAATGCCTTGCTGCCCTTCAATAATCCGGGGGCCAGTTTAGTAAGTGCAACCCACGCGGGGGTAAATTTGATGCCTTCTTCATAAGCCGGAACGGTCCCTGGCCGATTGACATCGTCCCAACTACATGTGATCTGGCCCTTAATTTCAGATTCCTCACCTGGACTAACCTTCCACGTCACATCCACTTTCCATGGAGTATCCCAGTCCCGGCGGTACAGGGTCAGTTTTTCAAAGCCCCCCTTAGGGACGGCTCCAAAGCGTTCATCCGGTTCACTGCCGCCGTGAACCTTGAACGAGGATATCGGTTTCTCGAATGTCATGGCACATGACCTCGTCTCCTCCGCGTCGATCACGAATGTAGCCTTGTTATCACCCTCAGCGCGGCTTATGTTATATGTAACCCAGTCTGTGAAGCGCCGTTCTGGTGCGCTTCCGTCCGGGATAGCCTCAATCAGGGCTGGTAGAATGTCTGAGCCATCGTAAGAGCAATCGGTAAGCCCACGTCTACGGTCGTCTTCTGTGCAGTTCAAGCTCTTGCCCATTGCAGATGGCAGCTGGGCTACGGCCAGCCTGACGTATTCCTCCAGACCTACATAACTGACTCTGGATGAGCCGGTGTCGAGATCGACAGTCTGCTGGAAGTAAACCTTATATCTGCTCTCGGGTGAGAACGGGAATGCCGCGAGGTTGTAGATTAAGGTGGCGATAAAGACGACCAGCAAAAACATTGGGATATGATGAGTGACCCGATGCATGAACGGTGTGATCGGCAACAGAAGCAGTATGCCAAAGAAGGCAACAAGGAGATAAGGGAGAAGAAGACTCGACCCATCGGCACCCGTCTGTGAAACCGAGGACACCAATGTGAGGCCGATCTGTCCGATGAGAATTATCACGAGGGGACCGAGAAGCAAGAACTGTACGATCCAGACCCAACTTGGCAAGTTGGCGGACCACGGTTGCTCAAATTCGTAAGGCCCGCCCTTGCCGTTATCCGACAAAGATGCATTGTCCGTTAACGCCGCAAGAGAACGTCTGTAAGTCGTGCCAAACATCGTCCGACGCTCGTTGAGCCCAGAGCTCGACCCAACAAGAGGCGTTGTTTCGGTAACGGCCGGAGGTTCGGACTCTTCTTCTTCGCCATGTCCTTGGTCGGCCTCAGTACGGCCCGGCTCAACCCTATTATCCTCGGCATGAGGACCTGAACTGGGGATATTACTGCTATCATTCGAATCTTGCGCATGCCGCGCAAACGACGTCTTTGTAGGCAGCGCGAACAGTTCGCATAATGCGATGGCACTTGCGAGGAAGACAGCTGCCTGAGAAAAGATGAAGATGTACCCGGCTCCAATCTTATATCGATCTTCGAAGACAGTATTGACCACTAAGATAGCCCACTCAATGAGGAAAAGCCAAAATATGGCATAACCTCGATGCAGAGCACTAGGCCGGGCGAAATTTGCTCCAGCCATGATTGTCCAGAACACAAAATAAAACAGGGACAGCATCATTGCCCAGCTAAAAGAAGGAATCAGCATCATTTCTCATAGGGTTGCTGCATTGACTTACACTGTGTATTCGCTGCTGTAAATCACTAGTGGGTTGATCTTGGTTATCAAGTATGCCGAGCCAACGACCAGTGCCGCCGCAATAACCAAGGCTAAAGGAAATCTCACGAGTCCTTTCCGCCCACCGAGCATGACCGGATCAAGATCGGTCCCCTCATCAGCGGGGGTTCTTGCAGAGAAAAAATAGTACTTGTCTTGCCTGACCAGAACGTAGGTCAATGCGATCAAGGCGAGAGGTGAGGCGATCAGGAGAGTCAAAGACCAGGCAAACATCGTTCTTAACCCGAAAACGGCAAATGCTCTGCCGAACATGTCGAACCAGACTCCGGCAGTAGGTCTGCCATTGTACACCTTTTTGCGGTCGCCGTCTGGCCGATCGCCGATGAACGTCTGGCCAGTATTTCCCGAAAGATGCTCCATTGTGTGAAGCGAGCTGCTCAGCATATGCCAGAGACTCGCCTTCGATGTGTGCTTGGCATCATCCTGATTAGTGTGATACCTAGCTCGCGGTCGATAGAAGGCCACGTCCAAGCCGCGGAGGCCGTAGATATCATGAAATACGGAATAATCCGTACCGCTCCTGATAGCGCCGGTAGCCCAGGCATCCGAAGAAACAACAGTGCCGAACGGATGCTCGCTTCCCTTGTAAGCCTTTACGACTTCGGCATCGGTTGCTCGGAAGAGCGTAGCACGCCCCCCAGCACCAGCTCCTTCAAGGTTTAAGAATGTATGGCAGAAGTGCATAAACGGGCTTTTTCCAAACGCTCTCGCGCCCCAAAGCCAGTCTTCCTCGTTGTTGTTGAACAAGGCGACGATGCCCCGCTGAGGTCGGTGTTCACGACGGGAGAAGTAGTCCACTAATGCCATCAGTGTGACGACGCCCATGCCATCGTCCGTAGCTCCGTAGCCGGTGGAAACCCTATAAACTTATATTAGCACGAATAAGCATACCGTCCCCCTTTTTAGACGTACGAGTCGTAGTGAGCATTCATCAGCACGCCTCCCTTGCCAATGACCTTGTCTGCATACATCCGCCCATCTTTCCACCATGGCCCTTGCGGGTCATCTTTGCCGCGGATGTAGACTATTATATTGGTGCCTTCAAAATAGGTGCCAGACCCAACATCAGAAGGGGAGGCGGCGTCAGTGACTGTCACATTCGAGATCATGTCCTCAAGGACCACAATATTAGAATCGTTAGCAGCATTCTTCTCCTTAATATCTTCGAGGCGCCGAAGGAGCCAATCGTGAATCTCGTCATTTTCCCGGCTGTTGAAGGGATGATAATGGCGGGTGAGTACAGTCAGGTCAAGCCAGGATTGGGTAAGATTGATACCAGGATAGGGGGTTGGATCCGTGGGTGGAGGCGGGACAGTTTCGTGAATGATGACCAGCGGGATGAGTAGAGCGAGATAAGCGACGGTGGACCAAAAGGTCACGGCGAATGGTTTGAAGGCAATAGGATTGGAGACCGCCATGGTTGGTTTATGGCTTTAAGAGCTGCAGGACAACGCAACCCGCCACAGACAAGCCTATCAGAATGTGTAGCTATGACCACTTGCAGCGCATAAGTCTTCCAGAGGGAGAGGCCCGCGATACACGTAGGTGTGTGGGGAAGCTATGGCCAACTTAGATCCAGGAGCTGCTGGTCGGCGAGGTATGCATTGAATAGAGGTGCGGAAGGACGCGGCGGACGGCAGAAGAATCGTCTAGGAACCAGAGATGGGAATGAATAGGACTGGTTTAGAATTTGAACTATTGTTGGTTGTCTGCGGCCATTCTGAGAAGCCGCGATAGCCTCACCGTCAGATTGCCTTCCAAAGAAGTCGAAAGCCTTGAAGTCAATGAAGGAACTTAAGTGGCGAACCTTACGTAGGTGTCTGAACGTCTGTTTCGTACGAAGCACATGTGCAAGGCTGGGTCTGTACGTACAGTACGCCCCAGTGATGGGCGGGCCAGGCAGGATGATGTCGTACGGAAGGCCCAAGCTCCTCAATAAATACTAGGGCACTTATGTGCTTACCAGCTTAGCAGGCTTAGGTACCGGGATGCGGGGGTGCCGGGGTGTTGTCGAGCCGACTGGTGTTCCACAGGAGACAACCTGGTCAAGCTGCTGGTAACTAACGTCTAGAGGAGGGGCTGACCAGCACCATCAAATCCAAGATCCTAGTACGCATGGTTCTCGCTTCTCTTGGGTAATCTCCCAATAACCACTTTTACAACTTCGGTTCGTGCAAGAACCACTCGAAGAGACGCTTTCAAGAGCGGTCTACGTGTATTTCACATCACTTACTCTGGGGGCTATGATTACGAGTAGTTGCAGCCTAATGTTAAGAGCTACCTTGGGAGATAAGTGACGGTATATCGCATGAAACGTTTAGACGAATAAATAATACACTCGGTTCAGCAGCTTAGTCGACTCACTGCCTGAAAGTCACCGCTAGCTACATAGCAAACTGTATTTTAAGGTACAACTAACTTACATAGTAGAACCCCGCCAAAATTTAACAACGTCGAGGTTCGGTGGTATTTCTCGTACGAATACTTCGTCTTGTCCCGTTACCCTAGATACCTCCAGAAAATAGTATTGTATTGCTACCAGGGTGATGGCTTCAACTCAGTAAAAAGACACACAGCGTTAGCTGTGTCGGTCTTCGTTCACCCTCCTTTTACCCGAGCGCACACTGAACACTGGGAGTCACGATGGCGTGGAAAACACCAGCGACATGGACAGCTTCATCACAGCCCAACAAGAGAGAGAATGGGGATGATTTAAGCTTTCCCGGGCTGGCACACACCAGCCCGGACAAAGCCATTAGGACAGAATATGTGAGCATCCAGAACGAAGAGATCATGGTTCTTCAGTCCATCTATGGCGATGATTTCGTTGAACATAAAGCCGCCAACGCTGCGTGGAAGAAGTCCGATCCTGCTTTTGATATACGTGTGAGGGCATTATCAGACCAGGAACTAGCTGTTACTCTTGGCGTGGTCCTCACAGCGACATACCCCAGATCTCCGCCACTCTTGAGTCTCAAGGACGATGGAAACCTCCGCGAGTCAACAGTGTTCAAGCTACAAAAGTTCATTGAGACAAAACCCAAAGCTTTGATCGCATCCGGTCAAGGCGAACCCATCCTGTTTGAGTTGACGCAGGGTATTCAAGACATATTGGAAGACGCAGCCCAAGCGAAAGCCCAAGGAGTAGAGCGGTCTTTAGAAGAAGAGCGTGCTGCCCACGAAGCTGAGTTGGCGAGGCAAGCCCGAGAACAACAGGAGGAAGAGGAGCGCAAAAGGCAGGATGCCGCCAAGGAAGAGGAGCGCATGATGCAAGATATGATACAAAAGGAAGTCGAGATGCAGCGTAATAAAGTTAAAGAGTCCAAGAAGAGGAACAGGCGCCCGTCACTTACGAATCATCTGTCCGAAAGCTCACGCCTCCCCGAGGTTACCAAAGTCGAGTTTGACCAGGTGTGCGAGACTAATGACTCCGCCGGCAACGCCCTCCTCTTCGATGCCGTGATAGGGAGGTCAAAATTCCGAAGGGGGCAGGTTGCGACTACATACCGCGTCTGGCCGGACCTGCCTTACGGACGCGACTGCCCGAGCCTCGCTCTCAAAGAATTCGAGTTACGGTCCACCTCCGACGAGTCAGCCCAGGTCAAGAAGCAATTGCAGGTCCTCGAAGGTCAACTGGAGGCCGTGAAGAGGATCTCACACCGCAACATTCTGGAACTTCTGAATTTTCGCATCGACCGAGACGACGTAGAGAGCGATTCGGATTCTTTGTCCTGGACTACACGTGTGTTGACGCCCCTGGCAGATAAAGGGTCTCTTGATGAACTCCTCGACCTTTCTGGGCAAGTCGGAATCGAGAAGGTCCGCTCTTGGACAACTGATCTTCTCAATGCGTTGGGCCATTTGCACAACCACGGCATCGTCCACCAAGACATCCATGCTGCAAACATACTGCTGTTTCGAGAGCCTACAGGCGATGTTGTCCCCAAGTTGGCAGATGCCGCTTATCAGAAAGAGATGCATACGATCTGTCGCAAATCTCAATCCATATCGTCAGCTAAGGTCGCAAGATCCGCATATTGGCTTCCGCCAGAAATCGCCGGTAATTCAAGACCTCAGTTCACTCAGAAAACGGATGTGTGGGATCTTGGTGTGGTTTTCTTGCAGATGATCTTTGGATTAGACGTTTTCCAAAGCTACCAGTCGCCGACGGCTCTCACAGAATCTCTTTCGTTGTCTAGCCCTCTACGCGAACTGGTTACGAGATTTTTCAAATCCGACCCGAAGAAGCGACCTCGAGCTTTCGAGTTAAGTTCCAGCGAGTTTTTGGCCACTGATGCACCGGTCCTGGTTGAAGACACTTCGGCTCTTATTTCCCCGTCTCAGTCTATGAGTTCCTTGCCACAAAGTTTTCCTGTTCGTTTAAGACGAGATTCCGCCAATCGAGGTGCGACTCTCTCTAGGTACAGAGAAGATTTTGTCGAGGAGGGAAGATTGGGCAAAGGAGGTTTTGGCGAAGTTGTTAAAGCGAGGAAGAAGCTTGATGGTCAAATCTATGCCATCAAGAAGATTACCCAGCGCTCACAAAGCAGTCTTACAGAGGTCCTGAAAGAAGTCAGAGTACTTTCTCAAATAAGCCATCCTGCAGTTGTAAGATATTACAACACATGGTTGGAGGAGATACCTGACCTGTCCGATCATGATGGTGAGACGTCCTCGGAGGATTTGGACTCTCATAAGTCCAGAGACACAGTATCGCAAGGTCTGGAAATCGAATTCGCCGCTAGTACGGGTGGATTGGACTTCATCTCTTCAAGCGGCTATCCGAACATCGAGTTCGGGTATGACGAATCGGCTAGCGAGGAAGAAGAAGAATCAGAAGAGGATGACGAGGATTTCGGTGAGGATTCCGATGAGGAAACCTCATCTAGGAGAGGTCGATTGGCGGATTTGCCAGCGCCCACCAGAGTCCGGAGCCATCAAAAACATTTCAAAACTGTTATGTACATCTCGATGGAATACTGTGACAAAAGGGTAACGCACTCTAAACCTTGTGATCCAGCAATCTTAAAGACATAGCTGACATTCTATGCGTCTAGACGTTGAGGGATCTTATCCAGAGAAATATTTGGCAGGAGACCGAAGAGGTGTGGCGGCTGTTTCGCCAAATCCTCGAGGGGCTTGTCCATATTCATGGACTCAACATCGTCCATCGAGACCTGAAACCTGAAAACATTTTCATCGGCGTTGGTCCTGACGGGGTCAACAATGTAAAGATTGGCGACTTTGGACTGGCTACCACCGGCCAACTCGCTGCCGATAAAACTGTAGCCGATGGCATGGATTCCAACGATATAACGAGGAGTATCGGAACATCATATTACGTCGCACCGGAAGTCCGCAGCGCGGGGAAGGGATCTTACACATCAAAGGTCGATGTAAGTCATCCAAGGAATACCCTAGCCCACCAGAATTTCCTCCTGACTTTCACAGATGTACTCGTTGGGAATCATATTCTTTGAGATGTGTTATCATCCCATGTTGGGGATGGAGAGAGCTGACAAGCTTGGAAAGCTGGGCACGCTTGCTCTTCTGCCTGATGACTTTAAGCCGACAGATCAAGTCCAGACTGATATAATTAAATCCTTGGTCACGCATGATGTAAAACAACGCCCATCAAGCGCCGAACTTCTTCGAAACAAGAAATTGCCGATCCAAATGGAGAACGAGACCACTCGGAGAGCCCTTGCAAGTCTGACTAACAATGCGTCACCGTACTATCCGAAAGTCGTCTCGACCTTGTTTACGCAGTCGCTAGAGCCTACCAAGGATTACACATACGACATGTCCACCGTATACCCACCTGCTACCGAACTCCTCCATCAGGGAATAGTTAAGGAAGAGCTTACATCTATATTTCGACGTCACGGCGCTGTCGAAGTAGCTAGGAGCTCTCTTTACCCGCGCTCGTCTTACTACCCCTCCAACCAGGACATCGTTCAGCTACTAGATCAGAGTGGGACAGTGGTTCAACTGCCCTTCGATCTTATGCTGGGAAATGCCAGAGTCCTTGCGAAGCAAACGAGGCCGGTGGTTCGTAAATCGTTCACTTTCGGAAACGTTTACCGGGACAGGCATAATGGTGGGCAGCCAATCATGATTGGCGAGGTTGATTTCGACATCGTGTCGGAGAATACTCTAGACTTGGCCTTGAAAGAGGCCGAGACAATTAAGGTCCTAGATGAGGTTGTCGCTGCATTCCCCTTGCCATCGCCAATGTGTTTCCACCTTGGTCATTCAGACTTGCTACAGCTGATTTTAGAATTCTGCAACATCGATTTGACTGCGAGACGATCGGTCGCGGATGCTTTGAGTAAGCTCAATATCCACTCACACACGTTCCAGAAGGTGCGGGCTGAGCTCCGTTCGCCTCTCATCGGGATATCGGGGACTAGCATCGACGAGCTCAAACGGTTCGACTTTCGAGGTAAGCCAGGAATCATCACGTAAATTATAGCCCAAAAAATTTACTCATTATTCCCAGATACACCAGGAAAAGCATCCGCGAAACTCAAGGCTATCTTTGAAGGAACCCCTATGTACGAACGCCTACAGTCTACGCTTGCTCATCTAAAAGCTGTCGTTGAGTACACAAAGCGCCTCGGAGTTCATGCAAAGATCTACATCAATCCGCTTAGCAGCGTCATGGAAAGCTTCTTCTACGGTGGTATCCTATTTCAGTGCATTACGGATAAGAAACTAAAGGATGTTTTTGCCGCTGGCGGGCGCTACGACAGTCTCATTAGGGCGCATAGGCCGAAGATTGGCAATCAAGCTGAAGGGCTCCATGCTGTCGGCTTCAGTTTGGCCTGGGAGAAGCTCGCAAGGTTGCCCAAGAGCGGGGGAGGTAAGGCTTCCTCCAAGAAGCCAGAGGAAGAGACTCCGGGGGTATTCAACACGAAGCGAGTAAGCTAACCAGAACCTTTCTTCCCATCTTTCAGTGGACTAAGTCATTTCCAGTGCGACATACTTGTCGCGAGTTTCGACCCCGAGGTTCTCCGTACCACCGGCGTTGAAATTTTGTCGGCTTTATGGTCTCATGATGTCAGCGCTGAGTTGGCTAATGATGCCCGGACTCCAGATGAGCTTCTCTTAAGAAACCGCGACGAGTGCTATTCTTGGATCATAATGATCAAACAAGACTCACACCTCAAAATCAAGACCATGGACCGTAAAGATGTTCCGGATTTTGAAATTGCCATCACGGAACTCTTCTCTTGGCTGCGAGCGGCCTTGCGCGAGCGCGGTTCCCGGCACCATACGTCAGGAAAGCAATATGAAACCGCGAGTAGCGGAGGATCCGCCACCCAGATGGGCACTGTTGTTAATACCGAGCAGGATGTGCGTGTCCTAGTCGCCCAAACGAAGTCGAAGAAGTTCAACCGCAGCGTCGTCATCGACCAGGCCCAGACCAACGCGGCGACTCTGGTGCGAAACTTCCTGGATGGCCCCATCGCTGCGGTCGAGACGTCCGACGCCGTGCTGGACCTGATCCAGGGCACGGCGCTGTCCGACCCGGAGAGCTGGCGCAAGGTCGAGCAGTCGGTAGACAAGAGCGAGAAGAAATACGTCCGCGAGATCCACGACATGCTGGCCAGCTGGCGGTCGAGCTGGGAGAAGAGCAAGGGGGTCCGCCATTCGTTCGTCTATAACTTCAGGACGACGAAATGTATCTATTACGATCTCGGTGCATGAGATATACGAATTGGGAACAGAGGACGGGACCGATCCGATGGATGGATTTCAAGATCTGGCACATGGGTACAATAGGAAAAGAGGCTCATACATGTTCGATGCACAAGTAGATACCCCAAATACTACATGATTTCACACGAGTTCCCAGGGGCCTATCACCTGGAGGTTGCATTTCGGACGTGAGCATTCAAGCACCCTCTTGAAATCTTAAATTCTTGCTCAATGCTCACCGCAAGGGGTGATTAAGTAAGGAGTAGGATACGTATAATGATATGCATTTTCTAGGACCCGGAGCCCAGAGAACTGGTCACCTGGTAAGATTGTTATATCGCCGCTATGCTATCAGTTAAGAAAGGATATGCCACCCAAGCTTATACAATATAACCCTTCCAGCCTGCGTCATTAGCTCACGACCTCATATAATGACCTTGTCAGATCGGACATTAGCCTTTACTACAGATTAAAATCCAGGCTTCAGGCAGGATAAGGCCATCATCTCAGCCTATCCTCCAGGCAGGCCCGTCAAATGGCAACTCCCCCTCGTCCAACAACCCGAGAGCTTGCCACCTCGTAAGCGTACTCGGATCGAAGTACGGCTTCTCGGCAAATGACGTCACCCGAGTCCCATGCCTGGGATGCATGCCTCCGTAGTTCCAGGACACATTGTGTGATTCTATTATTAACCGTATGGCGTCAGCTCGGTTCGTTCAGCTAGTTTGGGGATCTGGGCTGTGGTGTTGATAGTCCCTTAGCGTTCTCACCTCGATACACGCACTACGGGAATTTGGGCATCTTGGGCTCCTTTTCCTTTTCTGGGATATGATGATGAGAACTCACTTGAATCTCGACTTTCCGTAGTACTCTCCCAGCTCAGGCTGCTGCTGGGGTGAGATGACCTGGTCCCAGAAGAACACGACGATGCGCTTGGCGACGAGGTGCACAAGCTCGTCCTTCTGCAGGCCCTCGATCTCCTTCCCGGTGTGCGCAGTCAGGTCAATGACCTGGTCGCCGCGGACAGAAGCGTCGACTTCGACTTGTAGGCACTCGCGCCGGCGTCGTCGTGCTTCCATTCCTCGTTGCGGATCTGGTACACGTCCTGCAGACATAGCGGCCGCGGTGGGCGGTAGGGATATCCGTTGGACAAGTCCACACCGGCTGTCTTGGAGCGGTTGAGCGCTGGCTCCGGCAGGCCTAGTCTTTCCTTAATACGCTCTGCAAAGTCCTTGATTCGCTCGTCTATCGGTGCCGGTGCCACCGTCCTTTGCAAGGGGTTCTACTTCGAAGCACTACTCTGTGACTATGTATCCCTAGGGGAGTAATTCTTGTCAACAGATCGGGATGCAAGACACCTGGCTGCCCCTTCGACGCTGCGTATTTATATAAGAAAGGGTTCACGGAAGCTCCGTGGTCTCCGCACGAGCTTCTGTATCGACTTACAATACTCTTTAGGTCGATAAGCTATAGCATTACTATGTCATGACACCTTGCCAACACTTGAGGAGTCCTCGCGCAGGAGGCATGATGCTGGATAGTCTCTCCAATATCAAGTTAGTGTTCAAGAGTCCATTGGCCTCCTGACCGATTCGTGACTCCAGGAAGGGGATGATGCAATATCATTATTGTTAATACGGGACGAGGGGAACTTGACGCGCTAGGATAAGTGCTGTATCGTCCCCCAGCTTGATTGGCTTCGAGACATTGAGTCAGTTCATCCCCGCGCTTTCGCAATAGCATGCAGGTCTAGGCGTAAGTCCGCACATTGCTTACTTCATACGCATGGATAAACCATACCTAATATATACTCAGGTTGCTTTGATCATCCGAATTACCCCTTTTGCAATTCGGCAAGTAGTGGAGCGATTTGCACTTCACCTTTTCCATATGTATTAAGTTTCTCGCCATTAATCTGCCAGGAGACAGTCATTTAAACACCATTTCAACTCCAGAAAGGTCAGCCCTGAGTCTCTTATAATTTCGCCTTCCCGCTTCGGGACCGTTTCCACTCACTGAACCACTTGGTTCCCTCAATCTTCCTCTTCTTTTCCGCCGCTTGCAAGACAGGCAGTTGCGAAGCACCGCCGACTCCAGACTCAAGCAACTCCACGCTTTCTCGGTACATCTCCGCCTTCAACAGACCGTAGACGCCAGTGGCACTCTTCTTCACTAACCCCTTGTCTCGCACGAAATCCAGTAACGCGTATAGGTCGCCAACTGCATCTACCAAGCCAGCCGACAAGGCTTCTTTCCCGTCGAACCTGTGCGCCTCGAGCACTAATTGACGGTAGACTGGTGGTGCTAGCTTGATTCGAAAGATCGAACTCATTGGGGCCATCAACGGCATGCCAAATTCGATCTCATTGAGACACATGTATCCTTTGGGGCCAGTGAACACGCGATAATCATGATGCATCGCGAGCATCAAGCCTGCCGCAAAACAGTGCCCGTTGATGAGCGCAATGGTCGGCATGGGGTAAGTCAGGAATCTGCGCCACAAGAAGTACAGTTCGTCCTCAAAGAATCCAGGCGTGCCTATGGCGAGCTCCAGGTCGAGTCCATTTGAATAGAACTTTGATATAGCGGATGTGGTGATGAGAACTCCGGGAGGATAGCCGAACTCGATTATGTTGAGAGCTGACATGAGTGCGGAGCAGAAGGCAGGAGTAAGCCGATTATCCGGCGGAGAATTCCATGTGAGTAGGTATACCTGGGGAGCCGGAGAAGTGCAGACGATGCTTCCGCCCTGATGCGCCTCCATAGGATGGATGGGAACGGTGAATAACTCTTCCGACCCCATTGTGGTGTATGTGTTGTGAACAACTTCGAGGTGGAATTGCACTCAGATACGATCTATCTGAACCGAAGTCGAGACTCAAAATTCAATATCGAGATCTAGAGTAACAGATGGTTGTCTCTTCTTTTGTTCAATACTATTCTGGCGATGGATGGTGTCGCTTAAGCAATGTAGTGCCTCAGTGATCGGATGGAGAGCCCCAGGCCTACGTTGTCTTTGTCAGATAATCCGGAGGTGCCGACTATGTACTAATAGTTACCTCGGCAACTGCCAATTTGGATAGGCACCTCCCCACGTGAATTCGAGGAACGGAGATCCCAGCTGACATTGTCTTTGCATCGAAAAACGTTCCTTTAACCTCTCCGAGTGGCGATTATCGAATCCAATACTATCGATTCAAGAAACTCTGCCGAGATTTCATAATGTTAAAGTGCAAATAAGGGATATTGCCAAGCGCTGTCTTTGATATGCGGTGCTACACGCACCTACACGTTTGTAAGTAGGCCATTGAGCCCCATTTATAGCATTACATTGATAAGGGACAACATGTAATTTTTAGAGAAAGCAATTCGAATATGAACTTATTGGTCAGATGAAAATAATGAGTACTAGATTGTGACTGTAAATACAACTTTGTAAACGCCGCGACGTCTGATCTCATTTACGGCACTGCTTTACCCGTCATCACCACTTGCCGATTAGGGAAACAATCGTGACAAATAAGGCCATCATGGATGTCATGTCCAAGCCTATCCGGTCGCGGTAATGTCGTCGAGATCTCTCAACAGCCGTCTCAAGACGAAGCCCGTTTATTCGTTAGGACTGCACTTTCATATGTGACGTCCCATACCAGTTATACTTCTACATATGTATAGCGCTGGTGTCGTGAGGATAAATGTGCTTACGAGGGAAGTATCGCCTGGTTTCCCTAATCGGTCATTCACAAGGGTGACGGGGCCGATGGCGGATGCGAACAAGCCGTATGAAGCCCTACGGCTTGTCGGAAACTCGGGGTCCGGTTAGACATCTCTGGCCCATGATAACTTAGGTTTCTTCGATGGTCCCTGGGGTCATCGATGCTTGGATAGGTCGATACTCCCATGATGGTCACAAGCAAACGCGACGGTCTGGCTGCACGAGATTACCAAGTGCGCACCGATACGGCTAATGGATATCCGACCTGGAAGGGCTTCGTCGCTTGCCTAAAATCAATAGATTGTCTTTGCCGTTGTCAAGTGTTCTCTTATAGCCGCTGATTGTAGAGTCTCCCGTCGAATTAGGACTAACACATCACCGTACCAGCACCTCGTACTTTGGGTGGATCTACGCTGCCCCTAACACGGACGGTAGAAACTAATAATGGCCATCGATAATTCCTCAACCAGAAGAACATCGCGCTCTGGCGCGAATATTCGGCTTTTCCACGTGAGGAGCCCGATGCAGTATGAGCAGAAAAAGACAGTGAGAATCGAATAGGTCATGCATGGAGCCTTGGCACAGCCCAACTCTTGGTCCACCGGGGTGTATAAAAGGTGGATAGTAGCATATAATGTTGAAGAAGAACTGAAGCACGATGGCGACCTCTGTCGCTCCGTCGAGATAGCAGTCCGTCAGGAGGACCACTTGACCGGAGACAACGAGTACGATGCCAAACAGGGCGAGAGCCCAGTGACTTCCATGCAGCCCGGTGGTGAGGGTTCTACATGGCGACTGATTGGCCCGAAAAGTGGCAAAATTTGAGCCAATCATTTTCATTTAATTGGGGCGAGGCGGCAGAATTTACTGATTGTGCAGCAAGCCCACTCACCGCTTTCAGGGTATTTAAACAGCGACCGCTCCCCCGAGTTTGCTCTGTTTTTTCCTTTCTTCTTTAGCTCTCTTTGCCTTTTGGCTTAGATCAAGTGTAGTATCTGTTCTTTTCAGTTTAATCTCTGAAAGTACCACACTGTGGTACAATCGTGATTATTCTAATTTTTGCCTCCCGGGTGCGGTCCTCTGTGCTTGCGCATGATCGCACCCACCGTGTCCCTGGTATTACACTGCCTCCAGGTGACGCGAACCTTGTGTTTTCATTGCTTTCTTGGACTTGTTCCGGGATGTAAAGAAGACGTGACAAACTTTTGGAATCGATGGAGGCGGAATGGATGGCCGGCAAGAGCAGCGGTGTGATGGTTCTTCGGGTGTGTCTTGGTGTTGCACCTGGAGCAGTAGCCACGCGTGTACAGTACCTGTTCGGACTCTGGTCTACTGAATTATTACGCCGGTTTACCGGTCGGGAGCGCGGGACACTAAATGGAGGATCGGAATGTGACCGACGTTCGTTGCATCGCCGCCATGCCGAATGATCAAATCTGCCTTATGTCTACGCAATATCCTCTTGGTGGTTTTCTTCAGTCCCTGTTTCCTATGCGCTGTATTTTGGGACACGGCTTTTGAGGTGGCTTTCCTATAATACGTCTTTCGGTTTGCGCTCGTTCGGTCTTCTGCTGCTTGAACCTGGTTTGATTTGATAAAGCATCCCACAGATTGATCGTTGAATACACGACGTATCTCATCATCCGATTAGGTGCAGTCTAGGTCTGAATTGTGTGTCACTACCTAGGTACCTACCTTGGCAGGAATAAGAGAGGTGGTACAAAGCACTGCTCACGATCCCGCTAACCTAGCCTGCTCAAATACTGTAGCTTTCATGCTGGCTCATCGTTACTTGACACCGAGCTCCTTTTGGTTATAGCCCAGTCATTGCCTTTCGTTACAATCCCATCCCAACATCTTTTGTTCTCGACGGAATCCGAGCTCGACGGACAATAAATGTATGTAATGTAGACACAGCCGGTTAGACCCTCATCCACCTATGACCAGAGCCATCGATCTACCGTGCCACCTTATCACCTCGACACGGACTGACACGGTCATGCCCTAAGAGAAGCATAGGATCTGGCTCAGGCGCTTCCCCTGTGATTTCTCCTTGATTCGCGCTGCCTCCTCGTCGGCAGCTCGTTCGTCGAACACGATTCGCACGCTTTCCTCGAAGATTCGTTGGACACCTTCGCCCGTCTTCGCAGAGCACTCCATGTACTTGACTGCTCCCATCGAGTTTGCCGTCATTGAGGCCTGTTTCCCGCAAGTTAGGCCGGTCCTGTTGTACACGCAGATGGATGGGCTGGGAAACTCACTTCGCCAGCAGTAATCCTAGCTCCACGGTAGAAAGGCGTCCAGAGGCCGGGGCTAATAGAGCGCTCATCTTTCTTCAAGCCCACCAGAATGACCGGGGCGTCTCGGCACCATGCGCGTATCTCGTCGAGCCACTGATTCACGATGGTTAGCCGCTTTGCCTTCTCGAACGGCTCGCATGTAGCCAACCTTGGTCTTGGCATTATTAAAGCCTTTCTGGCTGGTGAGGCTAAAGCAGAGAAATACAGCGTCCCAGTTTAGATACGAGAGTAGTTGCAGCTGGTGCAGCTTGATGTTGCCCGACGTATCCCACATCTCGAGGTCGACCTCCCGTCCGCTGACGACGGCGGTCTTGTTGAATAGCTCATACTTCGTAGGGACCCATTCCTGTGACGTCGGTCAGATCGCCGAGAAGCAGCTATGACCTGAAATACGGTGGATGAGACTTACTTGGTCGAACATGTCGCGATAGTAGCGACTGTGAAGGGTCTGTCAGCTTATATCGTGGATAGGGGAGAGGTAACCATGGCTTACAGTAAGAGGCTCGACTTCCCACATTTGGAATCACCGACGAAGACGAATCTCATTCGCGGTCGGTCGCCAACAGTAGTAGGGGTTCCCGGAAGTGACGAAGAACCCCGGACAGTAGATCCGTCAAGGGCATCATAACCTCCTGAAGGCATGGTGACGCGCTGACAGACATCGGAAATACGCCGCACAAGGCCCTGGCTCGATTGTAGAATTCTCTGGCGACGCTTCTCGAGACCAGGATGTGATCCCCAAGACGCTCTCAGCTTGTTCCGCTTGTGGCGGTGGTGATCCTCATCATCACGTACTTGCTCAGACGTCTCACGATCCTGCTCATTATCGGTTTATCAGTAGAACGTAGGGTGAATCGCTGGTGAAAGGGTAGTGAAGCCACGTACCAGCGAGTGCTTTTCTCCTCGGACGGAAGCAGCTGCAAGTGACTCATCGCGGTGAGCGGGGATGGGCACGTCGTACAGCCACCGGAGCACCGAGGTCTTGGTCGGTCTCCAGACCTCGGGGATGGCGAAGGAGAAGCTCTTCGCGATGGGTGGCTGAATTTCCTGCGGCTTCGCAGGGCTGTCAGGCGAGAAGGTGAGCTCCACCTTGGGAAGGGACTCGAAGGTGAACGAGGTCTCCATTGATGGATAGCTGACTGGGGCAGCGAAAAAAAAATACAACGGATAACAGGGCCGGGAAGAAGAGTACAATGGAGTTTGGGTGCTGAGGGATGCACTAGGAATCGAGGGCTGGATTCGTCATTGTGGGAAAAGAACGGGTGCAGGCGTTGTGGGATGCAGGTGGTTGTCCCTGCGGCCAAGGTGGTTGCTGGGTGATCACGTCTTGACTGCTATCTGGGGATGCATGTTTACTTGCAAAATTTGCTGTAAGGCAGCGACCTCGAGATTCTCACAAGCTACCTTAGCTTTTCAAACGTTTCAATTACTTTCAAGTAGAAGATGGGCGCAATGCTAAACGCCCTTTGCTTGCACCGCTCTGCCGCCCCTTTTCACATCAGGCCGCCCGACTCCGTCGGAATCTCACGATAGCGCCAAGCTAAACTATCCAAGCGGTTTAATTGGTCATCTCATCGTAATTCATAGATGAAGATACCGTGGAGGAGATCGTCTCCATTTCCAATTCTGTTATGTGTGCCCTGTATACTGGCTGGGAAGTTCTCACGTTCGCCCCCAGCTACATCGGTATCCTTCATGTCGAGATCACCTTATAGAAGTCATCATTAGTAAGATAATTACCTATTGTGAGGTACAGCAAACTATATATCTCGTTCACCCTACAGTATCACGAGCCCAGGCCTGGGCGGCCAGGGCCATACAACCCCGGAGTGATCCCCCTGAAGTCAGTAGAGTTTCTCCAAGGGCCCCTACTGAGTGTTTGCACTGCATATCTGTCCTAGGGATTTTCCAATCCTCACGTGTACTTGAGTGGTAAATTGCATGACCGAAAAGAGCGTCTCAAGGTAGTAACGCGTCCCCGTGTCCTATGTGTAAACGCATAGCGATGATTGAGTAGACACCATGGCGGGTTGTTTGTATACCGTCTACCGGGTGGTAACACCGACGGATTGCGTGTAATGACAGGGAACTTCACAGGTCTCCTAGGTAGCATCATAGCGGTAGCCAGTTCGTCTAACATGACATCTTGGCCATCTGGATGGAAGTGGATGATTGCTGGGCGAGGGGGAATTAGCACTCAGGGGTTTGGCCAACAAATAATTCCATGTTCAGACAGTTATCAAGCAGCTCGAACGAAGAGTTCGATAACTTGATTATAGACCTATGCGAGCTGAGAAGAGACTCTCTGGCAGAACTATAATGAACGACATCGCAACTTGCGCATACATCGAAGTCGACTGATGGTTCACTGCAACTCATCATCGAGGTTGCGTAATGGTTTCGCGCTTAGGGATTGTGGGACTTTTACTTGGCGGCCTCGGTACCTATGAGCATGGATCGTATAGATGTATTGCCCGCATGACTGGGAATACCCATGCAAACTTTATGGGTGAGGTTACTGCTGAGATAATCATAAGTAAGCATCCGGATTCCAATACTCGTCAGGGCTAAAAACGTCTCTGACTAGAAGAGCTCCGTTTCTACAATTGATATTCCTATAAGTTTGTGTTGCTCCATGGCGTCTCCACTCACATGCCTCTTGTTAGCGGCTCGAATATCCCCCGCACGGATTAAGTCAGCAAATCGATCTCGGGCTTTCGATTTCTAATACGACCTGCCAAAATCAACGGACGTGAACTATATATAGGGGGTTACCGCGACCTTGGAGCTGCATTTGACGACAAGGACATATCCAAGGCATATTATCCATCACATTCTATCGAAATGGCCGAGAACTCCAACATCCACCTTTACACGACTCAGACGCCTAATGGCATCAAGGTGTCGATCTTGTTGGAGGAACTGGGACTAAAATACGACGTGAGTTCTAGTTCATACTGCCGATTCTTGTGCCCCGCATGACTGACGAGGAACTAGGTTACTGCCATCGACATAAGCAAGAATACCCAAAAGGTCCGTCATCCCCGCCTCCTTGAGCTCGAATTACTGGGCATTAACTTGGGGAATAGGAACCATGGTTTCTGGAAATTAACCCGAATGGGCGCATTCCAGCCATGACAGATACGTTCACCGACGGCAGACCCATTAGACTATTCGAAAGTGGTTCCATCATGCAATACCTGGTTGACCGGTACGACAAGGACCACAAGGTCTCCTATCCTCACGGAAGCAGAGAATACTATGAAGTCAACAACTGGGTACGTAGCAATATATTCTTGGAAGGATGAAATGCTCACAAACCTAGCTTATGTGGCAAATGGGAGGTCTCGGCCCTATGCAAGGGTAAGTCGCGTCCTCTTTACCGACACGACGAAAGACGTCTAACAAGATCATAGGCAACTGAACCACTTCAACCGTGGGTGCCCTGGTAAATCTTCGAGGTGTTAGTGCTTATTGGTAAATAGGATATGCCCCTGAGAGGATTCAGTACGGAATCGACCGTTACAGAAATGAGACCCGCCGATTGTACCGGACCATGGAGACTCAACTAAAGGGCTCGACATCCGGATACCTCGTAGGTGACCGCTGTACGATTGCCGATATCGCGTGCTGGGGTTGGGTTGCTGCTGCTCGTACGTATCTTAGCCGCCTGAGAATCCCATCCTCATTAGATAAGTAAAAGAACTGAACATGAACGCAGGCTGGGCTGGGGTCGACATGGCCGAGTTTCCGGTTCTGAACGAGTGGGTGAAGCGCATGCTTGCGCGGCCCGGGGTTGAGAAAGGACGCCACGTCCCTTCACGACACACGCTGTTCGACAATGAGAATTTGAGTGACGAGGAGATCAATAAGATGGCCGAGGCGACTCGGAACTGGGTGCAAGCTTCCATGAAGGAAGAGGGGAAGTAGTAGTGATAAGAGTACGCTTGAGGATAGATGCTCTAGACTATGCTAGGGTCTTTCAAGGCGGAGGTTCCTAGGGAGGGATCCTGCAGCCTCTCATTTTCAGATAGGCTTTCTCATAGCGCCACGCTAATTGATAGATTCGTGTCGCGTCTCCAACAATCTTCTAACATCAGGGGAGAAGCAGTTGAAATTGTAAAACGGATATGCTATGTTCGGCCTCATCAATGGCCGAAGCCACCTCAAACTCTGGAGATCTTGCACGGGTAACGCGATGATGCAAAGCCGCGACAGTTGCGGCTGTTGGTCAGCTACTAAGAAACATTAGTTAAACAGCAGATAGGTGACAAAATATCACTTTATGTCGAGCATAATTGCAGATCTCGGGCTACACTCGAAGCTTTGCCGGTTTCAGGTATCATCAACGTTGCCGTAAATGTTTGATTGCCGTGCGCGTTCCTCATGCGCAGGTACCTAGTAGCATTGATCTCCAGCGGTGCCTCTGTTGATTTATATAATGATACACAATGCTTCACGTGACTTTTCTGTGTATGTGGTCCGTGCTCTTCAGATTGTAGGTCTTGGTGGCGTTTTCCAGGCTGCATCGCTGCCTCATTCTTTTCCATCAGAAACGCAACAGAGAAGTCATACTGCTATTTCTTCTTTTTCCCCAACTTCTAACCTGCCTCTTGACACTTTCCATCAACCATTTCGAAACCCCTACAATACCCTCTGCTTTTTCCCGCATCGCGCGACGTTTTCCAAGATGTCGTGGAGAAATCAAGGCATCACCGGTTCGAATAACATTCCTCTAGGAAAGTCTCGAAGATTTGGTGGCGACGGAGAGGATGGCCCTGTCAAGCGCGAAGATAGCAGCGACGGGTTTGACTCCTACAACGGTGATCGCGATTTGAAGCGCGGTCGCAGCCCTGAACCGAGTATGTCTTCACCTCCCCTACTTTTCCCCCGTTCATACATGGAATAACGCGTAAGTTGCTTACATATGATTGCCTCACGTAGGAACCGATGCAGATGGTCCTCGACGCCGCAAGAAGAGGAACCGATGGGGAGATGCATCTGAGAACAAAGCCGCGGGCCTCATGGGGCTCCCTACAGCCATCGTTGCCAACATGACCAGCGAACAGCTGGAAGCTTACACACTGCACCTGAGAATCGAGGAGATCAGCCAGAAGTTGAGGATCGACGATGTCGTCCCGGCTGATGGTGACAGGTGGGTTTCCATTCCTTGCTGCGAATCGAGTCGCGTCGTTTGCTCTCTCCAGGTCGCTAATAGATATCCATGTTGCAGATCCCCCTCGCCTCCGCCGCAATACGACAACCATGGTCGTCGTGTGAACACCAGAGAGTACCGCTACCGCAAGCGCCTCGAAGATGAACGACACAAGTTGATTGAGAAGGCCATGAAGACTATCCCTAACTATCATCCGCCTCAGGATTACCGCCGGCCTACTAAGACTCAAGAGAAGGTCTACGTGCCTGTCAATGACTATCCGGAAATTAACTTCAGTGAGATTGCTAACCCTCTAACCTTTCTAACCATAATCTTCCCCCTTCTTGTCCAGGATCTCGCCAGGAGCGCCGCCGCCGCACGGGCATGGGCTGGCGCGCAAATCTTGGCACTATCTAACCCTACACGTTTGCTCTAACCTTACTTTTACGCGTACTAACACATAGCTCTTCTTACTAAAGTTGGTCTACTCATCGGCCCTCGTGGCAATACATTAAAGAAAATGGAAACAGAATCCGGCGCCAAGATCGCCATTCGCGGAAAAGGTTCCGTGAAAGAAGGCAAAGGTCGGTCTGACGCTGCTCACGCTAGCAACCAGGAGGAGGACCTCCACTGTTTGATCATGGCGGATACGGAGGAGAAGGTCAACAAGGCCAAGAAGCTGATTCACAACGTCATTGAAACTGTAAGTTGCCCCAATACGCCTTGCTTCCTCAGTAGGTGCTAACACACATGAAGGCCGCTTCGATTCCCGAAGGACAGAACGAGCTCAAGCGAAACCAACTCCGAGAGCTTGCCGCTCTGAACGGTACTTTGCGTGACGACGAAAACCAAGCTTGCCAAAACTGTGGCCAGATCGGCCATCGCAAGTACGACTGTCCCGAGAAGCAGAACTTCACCGCCAACATCATCTGCCGCACTTGTGGAAATGCCGGTCATATGGCTCGAGATTGTCCCGATAGACAAAAGGGTACTAGCTGGCGCAACGACGGTCCTCCTCGTGCAGCTGGTCGCATCGGGGGAGGGGATGCCGTCGACCGCGAGTATGAGGTACGTTTTCTTCCAAGCTTCCCCTATTAGGAATCCAGTCTAACACATTGCGTAGCAATTCATGCAAGAACTTGGCGGTGGTTCTAGTGGTCCCCCAGCCCGCATCGAAGCTGGCCCTGGCTCTTACGACAACGGCGGCGGTAGTGGCGCGAAACCTTGGCAGCGTGGTCCAACCGGTGCTGCTGCTCCCTGGCGTTCCCGGAATAACGATCACGGCAGTGAGGGTGGCGGTGGCGCCGCCCCATGGCGAAGCCGCAACCATGGTAACGATGACCGAGGAGGTGACAGCTATTACGGCGGCCAGAACTTCAATGGCGGATCGTCCGTTCCGGGCGCCGCTCCTTGGCACCAGTCTAGTGCCGGACAGTCGGGCTATCCCAACTACCCTGGTTACTCGGGCTACGGTGCAGCACCCGGCATGGGACCTCCTCCAGGCCTCCCTGGCACACCGGGTGCGCCTGGTTTGGGAGCTCCCCCTCCGGGTCTCCCTGGGAATATCAATGCGCTGATTCAGCAATATGCTGGCGGTGCGGTACCTCCTCCCCCACCGGCCGGCGATGCACCTCCGCCGCCACCGGCCGACCAGCCTCCTCCGCCTCCCCCTGGTGCTTAAGTGTAGAAGCGCGTTGGCCGATCAGAACCTCTCCGTTTACTAATATTTCACATTTGGCAACTTCGTATCGATGTTTTACTGACACTCTGATTCGAGGGGTAACTCTCAAAACTACTAACTGCAACGTGTATGCCGCTGAAGGCCTTCCTAGACCTTAAAACGGTGCTTAGAAGGTGCAATGCTAGTGCACTTTGTCTAACACGAAGGCGTAGGAGGAACGGTGTTTAGGCGGGATTCTCCCATGTAACTTCTTTTTATAGCTATGAGCAGGTAGACACCAATACGGATACTTTACGTGAATATTTCCGGAGGAGCGTTCGGAATTCGTAATACCTAAGGTTATGCCTTCAATCCCTTTCCAAAGCCTCTACCACCTGCGGACTTGCTCTGATGAGGATAAAGCTCCAGCTACGGGCGGATGATTGAAGTGGGATATGACGAGTTCAGATCTCGGCCAAGGATCCTCATAAACAAGCTTCCTTGGCTCTCCTTAACCGTCTTGTCAATCTGGCATTGCAAAACGTTCGTAGTAACTCTTCCAATGATTGTATCCGTTTATGTTATACGAACGTTTAATCACTCTACATGCACGAACATACTCGAATCAAAAACCGTTTCACTCAACCGTTTTGCCGACATAGACAGACCGGGTAGGAAGGATTTGTCGGGGACGTAACAACACTAGGATACGTCAGGAATATAAGACGTGAGAAATTAAACGGGGAAGCCAGAAGCCCTACGTCGCACTTGAACTGGAACTTACCTACTATGTAGCTAATGTACATCGACCGAGGCGCCCGGTACAGTCACTAAGCGAAGAGGCCTGGCCTGTAGGTAGAATTCCCATTGCACCTTTTGCCTTGGTACATAAGGACAGACATATGTAATAGGTATCCGACGCATATACTGGGTTCCATTGGACGGAATCCTGCGTGCCTGCGTCCCCCATTCACGCGGGGAAGGAAGCAGTTCGGACCTCTGCGGAGAGCGAAACGCCTCAGGGGTCAGTGGCAGTAGGTAGCTTCGATCCTGGATTGCTGCTTCCTTGACTCTCCCTACATACGGATTCTTGCTGGGTCGATGATTATGATGATGATGATGGTGGGTGCAACGCACGCTATGCGGGAAACAGATTGGTCGGCTAGACGCTCCTACCTAGGCATCTCATTAGACGGTGTCCGGAGAGAAGTGGCACTCGAGGGTTCGAATATATGACCTAGGTAGGTACGTACTACGTAGGTCATACATAATACTCGAGATGTCAGTAGCTAGAACCGTGTACGCTGTCTGATGAACCGCCCCTGCCGTAGTTCCTGCAGTATATATGTCGCGCCCAGGCGCTGATATCTCCAAGATTTCCTTGACGTTCGGTACCTCTGACCATATACATGCTCTATCGACTCGTCATAGAGGATATACCTGACGAGCCACTGCTTCTATCCAGAGCTGCCTCTCTTTTATACTTATCCCGGACAACATCCTATATCTCACTCTATCGTCATCAACACACCGGCCCGAGCCGAGTGTCAAATTACTCCCCCGGATACCAGAAACAGCCGCACAAAATGAAGCTTGCTCGTCTCGAGTCTTATCCCGTAGCCGCGATCGTCTTCCTCTCCGCTCTGGGACATACCGCCCATATCCGGATTCATCCAACGAACGCGCCAGAGCAGACCGGCATACCCTGCACCCAGGGCAACCCCGTCGTGACGGAAGGCTACACCATCGATTACACTTGGGTGGGGCCGACTCCGCACAATGGGAGCCCTTTCGAGCCCTCCGCGTCGTGGTCGAGCGAGCATGTCGTCGCTACGCAGGCGAGTCCCCGTGTCGTCCTGTCATAGCCATCATCATACCCACCGGGGGGCTGGGGTGTCCAGGTTTCGGAAGGCGTTCCCATCCGAACGGTTTGTCATGCTCTTCTTCACCAGGCGCGCCCCCCAGTTACCGTACTATACCCTCTCCCCTTCTCTCTCCTCTAGAGATCCAGGCATCGTGGGGCGGTTATACGCTCTCGGGCCTCTCCGAGTTCGTCTGTGTCGGTCCGCTGATAAGAGGTGAACAAAAAACAGGCCTTCGGCGGCTCCACTCTCCGCGACGATACCAGCTTCGCGTACATAGAGTTCAAGTGTCAGTACGTATGCAACGCGGCCAATGGCTTAAGCTTCTACGTCGAGTACGGTGGTCCGAAGAGCCTGGAGCGCACGTACTGCAGCTGTTTCGACAACCTGTAAGTTTCAGTGAATGTGGTTCCATCATCCTCCTGCTTGAATACTCCTTTCTCGTCTTGGCGGCATGACCCTGTTTGGCGATGACGCAAGGGACTATCTATATGAACCTTGAGGATGTATACAATAGGCTGACTGACCGATATCGAGGCTACATGACGACGTCTATATCCCGGGTAATCAGACTAAGGTCGGCGCTTTCAATGCCATCTGTGGTGACGCTTCCCTGGCGGTGGTTTAGAGGGAGGGTTGGAGGGGAACTGGCCAAGGGCTTTGAGATGGACGGGTGTGATAGACGGTACCCTACCTAGACTCAGTGGCTCTCTTATACTTCCAGTACTCGGGAAGATCTAGAAAGCACTCGACGAAGCCAATTCCTCGCTTGAACTTTCAGGGGTTTTCAGTAACTGCTGACTATGAGCCGAAGTTTAACATCATTCTCAATTATCCTCTGGCTGCAGTCTTACGGCCTTCAATGAAGAGTTTCCGATTCACTTTCTTTGGGGAGAACATCCAAAAGGGCAGATTTGGTGGAGAATACCTATCGAGGATGTTGAACTTGTCCCTAAGACCCGACTTGTAGATCCCGGAAAGGAGCACTGCGTACGTGGCACTAACAGATCGCCATGCCGCCTTTACCGAGTGATCTCCGTAGGCTCCACTTCCCCCTACCTCTGCCGTTAACCGACTCAGATCAACAAGCGCATTGTCCCACGATTGAACCCTTATTAGATCATGGTATTCTACCAAGATGATGAGCGTCAGAACCCGGGCTAAAGGTGGCCGTCGAGGCTTGGCGAGAATCCATGGTGGATTACCATCTGTGAACTTTCCTCTCGGCCGTAGGATATCCTCTTCCGGCCGGATGTCACACATTGCCGCTCTTCCCCAGTGCGGAGGGTCGCGGCACCTGCAAGGATCACCGCCGCATCTATCGCACTTGGCCATCTTCCATATCTCTGCGTTTCTGTTGAGCAGTCGCTGAAGCCGGTTGTGATTTTTGTTTCTGTTTGATTCGAGATATATGTTCGTAGGCAGCATAGGAGGTAGTAGGAAAGAAGACGAACGGCCTCAAAACCCGAGCTCTTGGGCTCTTGTAGCGCTTCGGGCACGGATGGCCAACCCCCCCGCGACTCGTCATATTCATAGTAATCCGCAAGAAATAAATAATCACTAAGACAGTGGAAAGTCCTGTACCAGTAGACTTCTTGAATTGCAGGCCGAAATAAGATGAATGAAGATCTATGAGAGGTTTACCTGATGTCCCAATGGAGCCTAAACTCCCACTCCCTAAAAAGCGCATAGCTAAGCGTTGCGGATGCTCGCCTCTCTCTTCTTCCACCCAGCTCAGTACAAGATGTGGGCTATCATCTTAGCCCGATAGTTGGATAAAACGGTCCATGATTCGGGACGGCTTAACGGGCGGTGGTTTCACGAATTATCAGGCTCCGGATGCTGCTGCCTGCTCCTGTGCTGGTCCCGCATGAACTCCTCGATGTGCGGGTCGTGATCGGGGCGCTTTGGCGGGAGGTGCGGCGCCGGGGGCTTCTCCGCGGGCTTGTCCTGCGCCCCTGTGCCCAGGATTTTCGCAGCCCCCGGGATGTACTCGGTTACTGTTTCGGGAACGCATTAGCTCGGAATGACTCCAAAGCCACGAGGTCAACCAGGGATCAGAGGGAATCTTACTCTTCTGCGCGAGACCCGGCTGGCGTTCGCCTCCTGGGTTCCGCGCCTCGCGGGCCGCCTGGTCGAGCTGGGGCTTGTAGGTGGGCTTTTCCTGCTCTTTGCCCTTGGGTGCCTGTGCGGAAGTAGACATCTTGGATGGAGCTGCGTAGACGGGTGGAAAGAAGGGTCGAATTCTGTTTGAAGGAGAAATCTTGAAAATTGGGCGATGAAGCCTCTGGGGGCCTTCAACATGTTTATGGAACTTTTTGATTGTTCCCTGCGCCATGAATCTGTGAGGTGAACCCCCCTTTACGTCATTCACAGCACAGTGCCGGGTAACTATGGGGCTCGCCGGCCCCCCCTGCGAGATCGATAACCTTAATTTTCAGCTCCCGGTTGGCCCCTCCATTACAGATAGATTAGCTTGCATGTTGCTTCAGGGGCGCTTACGGTATTACCAGAGAATTTCTATAGTGTGTTGTCGCTCGTTTATAGCACAATCAATTCAGCATTAGTCGGCAATCATTCAAGCGCTCCTTGAGAGAAGACCGTATAACTTTCGTTTCCAAAACGGTGCAGAGCCGTCTCCCAAAGTCCGTCGCGGAAAGGGGAAAAAAAATTCCCTCATCCCTTGTAGTAATCTCCCCGGTGTCGACCTCCGACCATGGCGCCGATCCCCGTGACCATAATCACGGGCTTCCTCGGCTCCGGGAAGACGACGGTCCTCCTGAACCTGATCCCGCAGCTGCGCGCCGCGAACCCGTCGTACCGGCTCGCGCTGCTGAAGAACGAGTTCGGCGACGTGGCCGTCGACTCGCAGCTGGCGTCGTCGAGCGCCATCTCGGGGGTGCAGGAGCTGCTCAACGGCTGCATCTGCTGCAACCTCGTGGGGCAGCTGGGGCAGGCGCTCAGGGAGCTGCGCGACGCGCCCCAGCGGCCCGACCGCATCGTCGTCGAGACGTCCGGGTCCGCGTTCCCGGCGACCCTGGCCATCGAGGTGAACCGCGTGGCGCGCGACACGGGCGACTTCGTGCTCGACGGCGTCGTCAGCGTCGTCGACGTCGAGAACTGGCGCGGCTACGAGGACACGAGCTACACGGCGCGCATCCAGGCGCGCTACACCGACCTGATCGTCTTCAACAAGTGGGAGCTCTGCGACGAGCGCCGCTTCGACGAGTGCCTCGACCGCGTCGGCGACCTCGAGGTCGACGTCGCCTGGGTCAAGAGCGACCGGGGCCGCGTGCCCGTCGACGTCATCTTCGGCATCGACGGCGGGCTGGCGCGGTCCCTGACGCAGGAGGAGGACGCGACGAGGAGCAACGCGGGCGCCGGGGGACACGGCCACGACCATAGCCACGACCACCAGAGCGAGGTCGAGGTCCTGTCGGTGACGCTCAGGGGAGGAGCAGGAGGGCAAGAAGGCGCAGCCGTCGACGCGGCGAAGCTGATGGCGCTCCTGAACGCGGCACCCAAGGACGAGGTATACCGGATAAAGGCTGTGCTGACGACGACGTCGCCGGTGCGGAACTCGGGCGACGACGAGACGGCGACGCCGCCGCCTTCCAGTCCCTCAAATAGGTATATCCTGAACTGGGCTTTCGGCCGGTGGACGTTCACGCCACTCGACCCGGGGGCGGGCGAGCACGTATCGAGCAGTGAGGCTGCGCTTCGCATGACTTTGATCCTGGCCAGATACGAGAGCGCGAAATGGAAAAAGAAGCTGGAGAGCAGTGGCTGGCTGGAGTTGGAGGGCAGTGACAAGGGCGAGTTGACGGTGACTAGGATCTCGTAAGTTCGGTGCGAAGATTAGACGTTAGACTGCTTATAGAGATGAATATACCCTTAAGATTTGCATGCAGCAAATACCGTGAGTTGAAATCTCATCAAATGTACTACAAATGTGTCTGCTATGTGCCAGGGAACCTGCTGTGATAGCGGAGCTCCGACCCCCTAACTATCTACGAGATTTCCTCGAGTTCATGGTCATCGGGCACTATGTTATAAAAATACAGCCGGTGAGGCGCCCAAGCAAGTGAAGTGGTGGACTCTACGTTATGACACCCCGTGCATACGATGATGCCATTTCTGAAAAAGTTGCTGGAAGGTTCGGAACGGTCCCGGGCTTTATAACCCATAGGCAGGATTGTCGAGACATAGCAGACATGGAACTGATGTGACGGTCGTCGATAGCAAGGTATGTATCCCACAATCGTGTATTCGCTGCTGACTTCATGGGCGGTGTATTTAACGTCGAAGGCTAGCTAGAGTAGCTGTCTACGTAAACGCAACGGATGAGTGGACGGACAAGACACACCACAGCTTTGTGCTGGTTGGGCTGGCCGGTGATTTTACTTATCCTATGTGCAACATGGCAGGCAACCTGCAGCAAGAAATCAACTGCGTCGCCGCGCCACGCCAGTTATCATTCGTCATGTGCTTACATACCATCTGCCAATCTGTGCGCTCAGTTCTCAGTCTTGCGCTTCTTGAACTCCGGCCCTTCTACCATAATCCGTCCGTGGTCCAGGTAAGAAGACACCGAGCTCTTGTCTGAGGACCCCCTCGTGGAGTCGGCATACAGTAGGTCCGAGGGGATGTACGCGGGACCCTGGATATCTGCCTCGTAGAGGGTCTCGGGCTCCGGGGACAACGGCTCCGTGTAGCACGGGTCGTAGGAGTCGGTGTCCGGCTCGGATTCCGGTGTGGGAGTGACCTCCCCAGCTTCCTCCCGCTCCCGGACCTGGTCGGGGTGCCACAGGTCGTTGGGCCTGAGGGGAAGCTTGCCCAGGATGCGATGACCGTAATTCCTGACCGGCTGATGGTTCATGTACAACAAGAAGATCCGATACCCCGTCCAGTCCGCGACGAAGGGCTCCATTTCAGCGCCGCGGGAGATGACGCAATCCCCCGGGCTGATATTCTAGCGCCATCGCCAGCGGTGGGAAGCAAATATTGCCACATGTGACTCGTGAGCTTCTAAAAGTCAAAAATGTTTGCTTCGTGACGACAACGACGTACCGACGTAATCGCACAGTGCTACCAGCCCAGCAAAACCGTGGCGGACATCCGTCTCATCAGCGTGGCGCCCGGTGAATGAGTTTGTCCCCAGAGCGTAGTGAGTAGCAAAGGTCGGCTCCAACAACCCCACGCGGTCCGTCTTGGGAAGTGTCTGAAAGACGTCGCAGCACTCGCGATGCTCGGCGGGAGCGACAGCCTGGAAGAGGTATCGAACGACTTCCGATCCCAGACCGGCTGCCTTCTCGAACTCCGGGAAGAGCTTCCCCGGCATATATTCCTGGACCTTGCGCGGCCGGCCGCGCCCGAACATCGTGTCGACGGTCCGGAAGACGAGGTCCGGGTTCGTCCGGCCCTGCATCGCCCACGTGCCGTAATGGACGACGCACTGGTATCGCTGCTCAAGCTCTCGAGGGACCGGGCTTTCTCGAGGTCCAGTTCGGGGTGTTGTTGGCGGATCAAGTCGTCCACCACGCGACGGGCAGAGCTCGGGAACCGGGAGGGGCGGCAGGGACGACCATTTCTGGATCGCGTCGTCGACTTTGTTCTTGCCCTCCTCGCCAAAGAGGAATTGGAACAGGCGGGATAGGGTGCTCAGCTATGAATGTGGAAAGGGTGGGCCGATGAGTAGAAGGACGAGAATTAATGTCAATCAAAATACGCTTTAAGTAGGAAGGAGGCCAAAAATATTGAGAGGCTTGGGCCTGACGTTCACTCGTCATAAGGTTGCGGCTTCAAAGGGACAGGGATTTGTCCTCTAATTGCAGCATGAGGAACCATACGCCCAGTCAGTCAACCGATTCAGGTTGTTGGTGGCATCAAACGCACAAAGCCATTGTTACGAAACCTGACACGTATTTTTATCTCCAGTGTGAAAATCTGGAGCGAGCTGGGAGTTACTTACCATAGGACATATAGATAAGCACCTGGCGGTATAATACAACGCAAACGATTGTTTCCTCTGACCTACCTGGACTATCACATATCCATCTAACCAAGTACTTGTCTATTTACCTGACACCCATACGTACATATGTAAGTATGTGACCAGCCAGCCAGCCGGGCTCGGCATAAGATGCATAGATGGATGGATGCCTAGAGAGACGGATAGCGAGCAAGCCCGGACATCTGCCTGTATCAGTCAATCATCAAAATCAATCTATTATAAAGGGGGAATGTCTCTCCTTCCGCAGTATATTAGCCGGATGTATAAAGACCCCTCTCCCCTGCCGCCCCTTCCCCTTTTCGCCATCTCCGCCGTTCATTCATTAAGAGAGGAGAGACTCCGAACTCCCCGGTTGTGTTGGTATTGGTGGTATAAGACGAAAACAGCGACGGCCCCGCTTTCCTCATTAACATCTCCTTTTCATCACCGCTTTTCATCATGGCGTCTCCCTAAGACAGAGAGATAAAGAGAGGAAGAAAAAGAGATCCCCAGCGCCTGATCCTGGAACTGGTGACCCAATGCTCTGGTTCTGGACCCCTTCTCCCCTTGATCGTATCATATTCTTGTCGACCGCATCTAGGTCGGCTGGCATTCTGTTTCTCTGCCCCTTCAGTGGTATCAAGTCGCCGGTAAGGCGATTAGGTCGCCCTCCCGTATGACCTCCTCACTCTATCCATTACGTCCCCTGAATAGGTACCTCGGCAGCCTCTCTTCCGCAAAAGGCGTAGTAGGCGTTGGCACCAAAACACAACCTAACACAACACTACAAATGCACCCGCGATATGACGTCACGTATCACGCATCAAGTAGCAGATCAGCGCCATAGATCCCGCTCCGCCTTCTTGTGGCCCGCGCTACTGCCAGGTCTAGGCCAATCGTCACCGCCGGCACCGCGAGGCGGGGCGCCAACGCTAGCAGCGCTACCGCGGCGTCCGGAGCCCGCCATCTCCCCGCCCGGCACCGCCAGGAAGCCACCGGCGCCATTGCCCATGACGATGCTCATGCGGGCGCCGTGGCCCATCTGCCAGCCGCTCTCGAGGCCGTAACCACTCATGGGGCGCCCGGCGGTGCTGCTCGTTCGGCCGTGGCCCCTACCACGACCGCCGCCGCCGCCGCCGCCCGGGGGGAGCAGGTCGAACGGGTCCATGCGGATGGAGCCCCAGTCGAGGTCGTCCTCGCCCTTGGTGAAGACCTCGAGCGTCTGATTCAGGGCGAGGTTGGCGGGGCCGCGGGGCGCGAAGGGCGCTGCGGAGTTGGCGTTGGGGAGCGCAGATTGCAGTGCCGCCGTGGCGAATGGGTTGTTGGAGCTAAAGCGCTGGGGTTGCTGGTTAAAGCTGGGCGAGAGGAGCGGGCCGTTGGCGCTGAACATCCTCTCGCTGCTGGAGCTGCTGGGCCGTGCGCCGCTGGCTCCTGCGAATCCGGGCAAGGGCGGTGGCAAACCGAGGAGCATCTCGGGGAAGTTCTGATCGCGGACGTAGATAGCCGCTAGGCGTGGCAGACCGCCTGCGAAGAGGGACGAGGCTAGGTAGTTGTAGTAGCCCGCCGTGATGCTCGCGTACGGGGAGGTGGAAGGCGAGGCAGTGATCTCGTAGCGCAGAGTCTCAAGGGACCAGTTGACCAGAGGCGGAATGGGCGTAGTCGCGGTAGGGAAAGCCGAGTCGACTTGTTCGGTTATGGCAAGCGTCTTTATACTATTCGCCGACGAGAGCACCTCGTGCAGCGACGAGGGCAGAACACCTGTACGGTCGAGAGAAAGTACCTTGAGGCTGTTCTGCGCATCTGTCCTCGACAAATAAGCTACCAAGCCCGCTGAAGTTACTTTGGGGACGTCCTTGAGAACCAGCTCCTCAAGTGCCGGGAAAGCGGGCAACATGTCGTTGTGGAAGAAGATCTCGTCGTCCATAACTCTGGTCTCGGCAACTTTCAAGGCTCGCAGACGCTGAAGCACCGCCAAGACATATCGTAGCTTTGCGGGGTCCATGTTGATTCGGCCGAGCTCGAGAACCTCGAGGTTCAACCATACGTTGCCCCTGCTCAGAGCCTCCAAGCTGAGCTCGCTGCCACCGTTGTACGTCATCTTTCTAAGATCCGGACATCGGGCCTGTACCTCAAGCTTGAGGGTATGATAGGCAGGGTCGTCACAGAATAGGCCTTCGGGCAGGTCGACATAGTGAAGGTTGGGTAGGACTGCGATGGTTCTGGCAAGGTCGGGAGTCTTGGACTCTCGTAGCATATATGGCGTCTTGAAGTACTGGACAAGAATACCAAGCCGAGTGGGGTCCTCGCGCAGGGTGCGGCACAACAGGCGCAATCGCTGAGCGGCCGGGTCTTCGGGAACGCCGTTGCGGTCGAAACGGGTCCGGCGCTTTCGCCTCTCGGACAGGTCGATCTCGCGCTCGCAGTAATGAACCGAATCAATGCGGATGCTGTGGTACCTTTGGCACGAATGTAATGTCAGTCACCTAACCACGTGAAGGAGTCGAAACTGCAAAGCGCAAAGGAGAGCATTTGTTCCAAGGAAGGCGGCCCGCATTGGTCAGAATAACAAGCACAAGCACAAGAACTCACATTAACCTGATGGCCACTTTTCTCCACTGCTTGGAGACCTGACCAGCATGGGCGATATCGCGCAGGTCGCAGAGCATGCACGCGTCCTCGATGGCGCTCTGCTCACAAGTCTCGTAGGACTCGTCGCAGCAGTGGGGGCAGACGAAGGAGAAGACCCTCTCGAGGAGGTCGTCGGGCAGCTTATACCAGGGCGCGAACACGTTGCCACGCTCGAGGGCCGGGTTGTAGTATTTCTCATGGCGACCGTTGTACAGCCTGTATTTGTCGCGCTCAAAGTCGTCGTGCGTGTACCCGCCATACGACGACGTCTTGGCGTGGTGCTTGCCGTTGTGCTTGCCGTTTGACCCCCCTTCGGAGGACTTCTTGCTCCGGCGGAAGAACCTGGATAACTTCATGGTCGGCTGCCGGTTGCTCGAGTCAAGTTAGGGATTGTGGGTAATAAAAGAATGAGAGTGAAGGTTTGCTCTTTTGGGGGGGAAAATTGCTAGGCAGCCCCGTATCAAAGGTTGAGCGAGAGGTACGGGAGAAGAGGGATGAATTGGATACCTGTGAGGTGAGGGGGGGAGGGCTACGAGGGTAGCTAAGAAGACTAAGGTCCGCAATAAAAAGATGTGGAGGGGGCTTGGAGAAGTGGAGATCAAAGGGTTCCCAGTCTCTTTATCACTGGGCCACTGGTGTAGTACTTCGTACTTGGGACCGTGATGAAAGTCTGGTAATCAAACTGTCGTGTTGCGCTTGGATAAATGTGGAAGTAGCAGCAGTCATTGTACGAATTGTGGTTCGAGGGGCGGGTGCCTCCCAGAGTCCCAGACCAACAGCCTGGTTGGGGCCAACGCCCATGTGTGCTTTTTTGTGGGGGTATCTTTGAATGCTGATCTCACATTGGAATTGGGTTCACAAGGAAATGGCTGCTCTGATCCCCCTGCTCACATCTCAATGAAGCAGCAAATGGAAAATTATAATAATAGCAGCAGAGAGCGTGCCATTCGGTAGCTACAGTACTCGTAGTGGACCATGACATTGGTCAACGTCCCGGACCAAGGCGGGTCCAGCCCAGTCGAACGGGGGGCCCTGGCAGAATGGAGGACGAGGGCGTGGTATATTACTCGTCCGGATGATGGGGATAAGTAAAGCCCTTCTTTATCTCCAAGGAAGAATCCGTCGAAAACAAGTGAGCAATCTGCGGTAAGAGCCGCCCACTGCCACCAGAGAGCAGCGGCTGTAATAGACGATGAAATGACGATAGGAATGTGCAGGTAGATCGGCATAGAAGCGAGTCAAGTCAGAGGGAACGAGTTTAATTTAAATTAACCGAAGGTCGTGGGAACAAAAAGATGGAATTCACCAACTGTGTACTTCCTAGACGCTCAATCTCCCGTTTTAAGGTCTTCAGCCTACCTACTTATTCTATGGTAAATGCCTGTAAATCTACAGCCGTGTCCGCATACGGTTCTTGTTTTTTCTATGTACATATCACAACTGCCTGGGCCTTACCCGGGGTGCATGCATGTGTGCATGAGACACATAACGTCTTACAAACTAATCACCTTGAAATATGCAGGTTAGTTGCAGGCTCTTGATAATGTTGCCAATTCGTATAGTAACAAGCAATTGTAACAGCTCGTAAGGAGCTTATTGGTTGAACTGAACTACTTATAACCTCCCCTAGAGTTAACAGGGAGTTTAACTAGTAACAAGTTGTTATGTCTTGAACCAACACGCTCACATGCGATTATGTCTTTTGCCGTCTAAATCCATGTAAAATAAAATCTAGGTCCTATGTTTTATTCATATGCAGTTCAAAAAATATACACCGCATAATCACATGAGAGAAATCGTGGACGGACATCATGTAGACCAATTGCTAGCTATTGGTGCATCACTATGCAATCTGCTGGGTCCCTTCCCGTCGCACAAGGACGGAGCATGCTGTCGTAAGTCTTAGCCATCAGGTTCAATGTTGCCAACACTGCAACCTTTTGGTATGTTTGGTCCCTTCCACCACATTTGAGTGGTTTCCTGTCGAGCAAACGCCACCACTCCACTACCCCGCAGCCAATTTCGCAGATTATGAAGACGCCCGATCCATCCGAGTCTTCATGAGCCGGTATCCTCCTGACCCACTTTGAAACGAGGTAGAGATAGCCTTGGGATTTCCGCGGGAGAGGCGTCCCATGATCCGGCTTGCTCTGGATCCTCCTACGCTCCGTTGGCCTGCAAGCCGTCTGGTGGTGACGCCGGTCCCGGGAAACCCGCGTTCTTGGTTCGGAGAGTCAGGGGGAACGGGTACTCATCCGGATCTTCTTCCGCACTATACGATTTCAATTAGTTCTCAAACCTCAAAGCCGTCCGAGGTTTGAACTTACGGCAACTTCCACGCCACATAATCCTCCGTGTTGAGGCCTTCCCGGCCCTCCTGCAGGCTAGCAAAGTCACCAGGCGTCATCATACCCGTCCGGTCACGAGGCGAGCCAGGCACCGAGAATGGTCGCGAGATCTTCTGCTCCACACCAGGGATGAAGTCTTCTTCCTCGTCTCCGGTGAACGACATAGGATAAGCTCGTCGCAACGCCAGCTGTCGAGCCTTGACATACTCCATTCCCATGCGTTTCCAATCCAAGAGGTCGCTAAGTCGCTCTGTCCGATTCCTTTGGTTGATCCGCTGTCGGCGGCTCTTCTGGCAGTATTCAAACATATGCGATGTCAGCTGGTTGACCGAGTCGTCGACGCCCTTGTTACGACGGTCAACGATATAGATACCGTAATCCGCCGAGTTCTCAATCAGCTCCTCCATATAGCAGCCAAAGCCTGAGAGGTTAGTGGTGATGCTAGGGACACCCATGACAGTACACTCGGCCGGGGTGTAGCCCCAAGGTTCGTAGTACGATGCGAAGACGCCCATGTGGGTACCACGGACGAAGTCGTCATAGTCGAGCGGTAGGACAGGGTTGGAAGAGCTGAGGAATTCGGGGTGGAAAACGATCTTCACTCGGTCGCTGGGGTGGTTGAAAAGCTGCACACGGCGGATCTGGTTGAGGATAGGGTCCTCGTGGTCATTAACCATGTTGTGGGTGACGATAGGGGGTAAACCATGTCGCTTCATGGCAAAGAGGCGCCGGCGGAGGACAACACGGTCGGCACTTGTGATAAGCTCCTTCTCGTCGGGCAACGGGTCACCGTCATGCCATTTCAGTGAACGCTCGAAGATACGGCGGCCAATGCCCCGCTCGATCACGTCCACCGTATCCCTGAGAGACTTGATGACAGCCTGGCCCTTGAGGGCTTCCACCGTCAGCGAGGTAGTCTGGGCCGGCATGATGACAAATGCCACCACCGTGGTCTTGCTTCCAACAGTCTTCAAGCGGTGGTTGAGACGGGCAAGCGATTCGATGAACATGTCGACACCTTTATTCCGGAATTCGTAGCGACCAGCCGTAAAGAAGTAGAGCGTGTTCTCAGGATCAAAGTCGTAGTGGCCGTAAAAATGACCCCGTACAAAATCGTGGATCTTCTCCTTGGACTGCTGGTGCAAATTCTGGAACTCATGCACGGCAGAGAACTTGGTCACGTTTAGTCCGTTTGGCAGCACTCCATCAGGCTTTCGCTTGAGTAAATGTTCGCTCTCGAAGGCAGTGATGTGCGACACGGTGGTGAAGACATCGCAGCAATGGGCAGCAGCGCGCTCGATGCAGTATCTGTGGTAAATCCCGCGCTTTCCTGCTTCCGCATCGACATCAAACCATTGCAGGTTGTTGTAGAAATCAACTGAGCCAGCGCAGAGATATCGACCCAAGAGGGTTGCGTGCGTAGTGAAGATAGTCGTAACATCTATGCGCCGCCTCTTGCATAACGGGAGAGCAACGCCAGCCAGCCATTCATGGAAGTGAGCGATCACAGCCTTCGTCTTTTCGTGGGACACAAACTGCGCAAAGTCAGTGACTATCATCACACCAAGCTGCAAGGGAAGACCTACCTCTCCGAGAAACCACGCCACCAGGTATCCAAAAACAATGGCCTCGTTCGTCTCCTCGTCCCCTGCCGGAGATGGGATACCGGCAGTATTCCATAGATCTGCCTTCCACTCGTCCATATAGCCATATGCGGTCTTAGTGTCGAGTAGCAAGACCCGGGGCGCCCCCTCGATCAGCCATCGCCCGTATAGCATGCCAATACCCCTACTCTTCATGGCGTCCATGGTTGCGGTAAGTTCAGGGTTTGTAGGCTCCAGCTCCTCCACCTCGACGGCGGCCTGCGACGCTCAATTAGCCCATTGAAGATGACGTCTCGTCGTATAATGAAGCCCTGGCTTACCGATTGGTGGTTGAGCGGACCGATGAGGGTGTATCGGTCGCCATATTCATTGGTTGTAACGGGGGCTTTTGACTTGATGACGGAATAAATACCACCAACTAGGAGGGAGTGTTAGCTTGGGTCTCTCCCAGCGACAGGTTCCTAGCAAATGATCTAGGTTTCCATATCGCTCTCTCTTATGCCATGTCCGCATACGTACCGCGATGCGCGACTTCGGTCGCTACCTCAAAGAGCAGATGGTTCCTAACTTCCCGTTGGGGCTTGTCCCCGTTCTCACTTGACATGGTGACTGAGGAAGGGGACTGAGAAGTCTGAAGACTATGAATATAGTAATGAAAAATAGTTGGCTGGACCAAAGCTGAATTATGCCGACGTCACAGCGATTATCCTCCAGAATTTTAGAGTTTTGCGGTCCGAAGGTCTTGAACCACAGGAGGTTCGGGCTCGCAAGGCCAGAGAGTTGTGGTTGCTGGGAAGCTCCCCCTCAGGACGTAAGAAGTGACGACGGTTTAACTGAGTTAGGACCGACTGGATGTGGAAATATGGCAAGAAGAAGGGCTTTTTCCCACGTAGTAGATGCTACTTGATGCAATGGTAAGCTATCAATACAGAAGAGTTCCTAGCGGACGACGAAGGAAGTTTTCGGTTATACGAACGACCAAATCTGAGTTGAGATTTCCCACAGCACTCACGAAGAGGAAGAGATTGTACGTAAATAGAGGGGTTTACAGAAGTTTGGGTACGAAGGGGGGGAGTCAAGAGGTGGAGACTTCAAAAGTTTCAATGTCCGGATGAGGATATCGCATACGATCTAGACTCCCTTCTCTGCTTGCTCGAAGGCTCCCCCTCTCCCCCCCTCCAGAAAAAAAAAAGGAGAAAAGTCGCTGTCCACTCTGCTACTTCCTCCGTCGCTTCGACAACTGATGACAACATCCGATGGTGTCACTGTGCTTTTTAGTGGCTGCATATTTGCTGCAAGCTCCCCCCCGGTCAGGCCATCCTACTACCTCTAGCGTGTACTGTAGTACCACCTAGTATGTATGATAATAGCTTCGCCTCTATACATGTCCGAGTGGTGGTTTCAGTCGAGAGGTGGTTGGGCAATTACTTAGTATGATCGAACCGGTCCCTCTTAGCGCTAACGTAGTAACCTCCAAGCGACCGCGGTGGAGCCGGAGTGTCGGCCCAGGAGCGTTTGCGAACTGTTGGCCAGGGCTGGATTTCATCACAGCACATTCTTAACCTGTTCTTAAACATCGAACTACCTCGGTAGCTCTTGAGCAATCTTGCTACCGAGGATACTCCCTGCGTACCCCAGCTTGTGGGTAGGCATATTGCGTCTGATGTACCTCCAACACACTACAGCGTTATAAGATTGTTATCATGATCTCCAGGGCCCAACATCATGCTGGGTAGCGATAAAAGATGAGATCTAATAACAACAGTAAGTTAGGCCTTGACGGTTCTTGGCTCGCTGTACCCATGCCACATCCCTCCATCTGCCGATGCGGCAATAATGACCCAGCGTCCATTCTCCGACTCACTTGGTAGCGGAACAAGAAGGCATTGGAACGGAGTAGTCCAGGTATTTGACCGTACGGTCCTAATTTGGATGGATCAGGTACCCAAATAGAGTTGAACTGGCGGCCCAACGGGGTTACATACTGCCTACGTGTATAACGAAGTGCTGTAGTTTCATCTGTACGTGAAAGAATTTTTCACGAACCCCGTACCAACCTGTAGATTCTACGCACAGCAGCGAAATCCAGTCGGTCGGTTCCAAAAAGAAGCAGAACCAGACGCTCGATGGAGATCGGATTCTTGTCCAGATTTCACCTAATGTTATTAGAGTCCCGCGACCAAAGCCTAGCGCGAGGGACCTAAAGGCGATTCTGATCTCATAGGACCCCATATGACCCCATACGACCTGAAGATGGGAAGATTTTAGTGCGGAGTATCTACATACACTAAGATCGTTTTCTTCCCCGCAACATCAACCCGGTGGGGTAGAAGAGTTGACCATCTTCGTAGCGCATTGACCGGTCATGCCAAGATGACGTCACTCCTAGCTTGCTCAAGTTTTAGCTGTGTCATCCCCGCCGGGGAAGGCTGGGCTGGAAGGCTGGGCTGAAAGGCAGTCCGCAAGGTCTCTCCGACAACATGGTTGCATTCCGTAGCAGAACACCGTTATACCACTTAGGCTAGGATAGTCATTTGGCAGAGGCCGGTAGCAAGTCACCGGAATCTTCTTTTCCAAAGTTGCGCGGACGAAGCAGCTATTCAAGCCGCATAGGCCTCTTCAGATAAAATAACAGATACAAAGAGTTCCTAGTCTCGGATGATGAGACCGACCCCCAAAACCAGAGGAAAACCCCTTGACGCCAAGTCAATGCTCATCTCAGCTTAGATCCCCTGAACCTTCCTGTACGACGGTGGGTTCATTATCCTCCTAACCACCTTCGCGATATATGGCGGTATAAGGGACACAGAGCCGATGGCCGCTACTCGCCAGACGAATCCCCTATAAGACGTCAGTTAGTTGATACCGCTCCATCTTGTTGACAGGAGGCGAGCAACTTACCAGGTGAGGACAAAGTCGAGGTCGAAGTAATCACCGAGGAAAGGTATGGAACCGATATAGAACAAGAACGTCCCGAGGATGGAGAGAACCATGACTATGTGCCAGGTCGTGATTTCCATGGCGACCATCAGCAGCTCGTTCAGTACCAGCACCGTATAACTGACTGCCACCATCCTGGATCCGTCGACTTCTGTTAGGACCTGCGATAGACCCTGGATTATGCTTCCTTGGTATATCGAAACAAAGACCCATACGAAGAATGTGCGGTACGAAAGCGAGCGGCCCGAGGTGAGCTCCTTGTAGAGTTCGGGGTAGAGGTTTGCGAGGTTCTCGTCCACGTCCTTGTCAAGAACAAGAGACAGAACTGGTGCGGCCGTGTATATAGTGGCATAACCGACAAGTAGCCAGTCCTGACTACATTTAGCCCTATCCAATGCCAAAAAATAAAAAATAAAAATAAAATAAAATAATATTTACATACCTTGTAAAGACCCTCTGGTTCAAACTTAATAGCAATGCTGTACATCGTCTGGCAGACAGCGAAAATAAGTCCACGGTGAATGACAAATTGGGCGAGTTTGGCACTTCGTTTGTAGCTGTTTCGGCCGTGCCAGACGAGAAGTTTGGTAAGATGGCAGAATTGTTCGATGGAGAAATCGGCCGCAAGACTAGCTTGCCGACCTTCCTTGCCGACTATACCAACACCAACATCTGCGGCTTGGATCATGGAAACATCATTCCCGCCATCACCAATACAACAAACTCGCTTCTTCGTGAATTCTTTGATGAGCGTCGCGATATCCGCCTTCTGGGTTGGGGAGCAACGACAAGCTACGACCGTCGGCAAACGCACAGCCACCGAAATGAACTCGTTTCCGAAATGCGTCAAGAAAAGGGCCAAGCTCTCGCCATCTATCAGCAAGCAAGAATCCGTCTTGCTTCGGAGAAAATCGAGATGATCTTGGGCGTTGTCCTTGCGCTTGAGCTTGGCGATGGTATAGATGTATTGTCCACGGGCGACCAGTTTTGAGCTAACAGCGACGCATCGAGCTGTTTCGACTTTATCACCCGTCAACATCCATATCTTTATGCCTGCATTGCGCAAGAGCTCCAGGGATGGCTTGACGTCCCTCTGCAGCTTATCTTCGACACCTGTCACACCTAGCAATTCCAGGTCTTGTTCGAGGTACTGTGCCACAACACGTTGCATGCCAGTATCCCTGCCGTTGATAGCCATGGATGCTTCTTGGTAAGCGCTTGAAAATTCTCGATATTGTCCGAACGATAGCTTCTTGCGTCCAACGACCAGAGTCCGCAGACCTTCGCGGGCCATGTTTGCGGTTTCTTCGTCTAACCAATCGTTCGCAGCCACGATGGATCCCATGACCGTATCGGCCCCTTTTTGGTAGAACCAAATTTCTCCGCTGTCTAAACTGGGGAGGGAGCTTTGTGCATGATCATAGAATTGGACAATGATGCCCATGCGCTTCCCTTCGGATGTAAAAGGGAAGACATCCAATATTCTCACCTGCACGACGGTCTTTCCAGTATCCTTTGATTCGAGGATCATGCCTTTCCGGTCCCGATATGCAAGCCGGAGGCCGACAGACTCGGTCCAGCGAACTATCGCAATCTCGTCAGGGGAGGATGCTTGATAAGACGTGATAGTTCGCCCGTTCTCCTCTTCCGCCGTGGGAGTGACGTTGTGGCAAAGAGCTAAAGCGAGCACAACATCCCGAACCCGAGAGCCGATTTCTCGCCGCGTCCGGGTCGCCGTGACACCAGCTGTGGTGTTGAATGTCGATGACGGTGTCACCAATGCTTTCTCATTTGAGGCACCAACAAAGCCGTGCCTGACATATGATGCCACCTCATCCATTGCTTCGTTGGCATAAGATACCGTGCCGACGTGGACTTTCTTCATTTCCATTTCGTTCTGCGTCAAAGTACCAGTCTTGTCGCTAAGTAAATACTCGATTCTTCCCAGATCTTCTGGGATAGTACTCGTGCGCACCACGGCGCCCGGCATTCCGGGGTCTCTTTGGATGAACCAAGAATAAACACTCTTCCCCATATCCAGGTTGACTCGAAGACTTATTGGCACGATCGTGGAGAACAGCACGAGGAATCGCATGATTTTCACATACCATATGTTCCCCTCCGTATTACCGAATCCTTCTAGTGCGACAAGTAGGACAGACAGGGCTAGCGTCAAAGCGCAAAGGATTTTCGTCAAGGAATTAATTTCATATTCCAGCAATCCTGTTTTCGATCGAGAAGGCGAAGTTGAGAGGGCTGACCGCGTTTGTGGGCCAGTATAGACGATGACAGCCACCGTTGTGGCCTGCGACGCAATGATGGTGTTCGCCCAGGCAGTGTTATCAATAGAGAGGGGGGCAGAATTGCCTTTGTCTCCCTGGTCGCTTTCATCAACATAGGTGCTTAGCGCATCTTGTTTTGTCGCCATCAATTCCACAGTACCAATGAACTCGTTGACTTTCTTGTCCGGCTTTCCACCAGTGACTCTCAGGCGAACGAATTCCTTAACGGGGAGCGACTGAGTCAGAGCAGATGCGAGCCGCAGTTTCCAATCCGTCTCACCGTCCAGCTGATCCGTCCTGATGAACGTCTCGCCAGACGGGTTTTCTTCAGCCGCCAACTTACTAGTCTCGGTCGCTTTTCCTTTCGCCGATGCAGAACTCGGCTCGTTAGTGTTGTCCTCGAATGGGTCGACCAGCAATGACTCTGGGCTCGTGTTCTCCGGGACTTGACCGTGACTCTGGGTCCCTTCAGGCGTAGTACATTTTAATATTACCAGGGCGGCGGGCACACGCTGGCCTTTGCCTAGCTTGAGGACATCCCCAACCTTGAGATCCCGAGACCTCTTACTGACTTCTTGGACAAATGATGACCGTCCGACATAGCCTCTACTCTCGGCTTGCTCCTCTTCCTCCTCAATATCTGCCAGACGGTCTTGCTGGGCCAAGCTCCGACGTTGCCCTTTGCGCATCGAACTTGATTTCAGATTCCGCGCGGGGCGTGACACCGGATTTTGTTGTCCTGGATCGAGAAACTGAAGAACCGTGTATGTTTCTGAATTCGCTTCGTTGTCTCTACGTCGTCGTTCAATATCATCGTATGCCTCCTTCCCCATGGTGATCATAAGAACGAAAGCTAAAGGAGCGACGTAAGTAGATATGTAGCCTATCCTGAGGGCCGGAATAGCCTGTGACAAGGCTACTAGTAAGAAGTACATGTTAAAGAAGAAAGAGAACTCGTTGTATAGGGTGATCGGGAGGAAGGTAAGGGCGGTGTACTTGGCATTGGAAATGATGTTAGGCGGGAACCGAGTCGACTGAGAGGAGCCCACGGCTATGAGTCTTGATGTCGAGGGGTCATCTTCCTCCTTCTCAGCGGCATCGTTAACGGCGGCGCGGTTCGCATTGCTGCTCGACAGAAAGCTAGGCAGCCTTAGAGATAATCTATCCCTTCCGAAGGACCGCCGCCTGGGGGAAGGGGCGCCATGTTCGTCTAAGAGAGGCGCATCGTCGCCAGCATGCACACTTCCGTCAGAGTACCGCTGTCCATGTACCTCATCGTCCAGCAGACCCATGGCATCCCCATCCCCTTCTCTGTCGCGGCCGAGCTCGCCATAGCCGCGGATACGATTCCCTGGCCGCCTCAATCCACCCATACGGAGGTTCCTTAGTGCGATGTGAGGTGGACGCTGTTCGGAGGCTATTGAAGAAGTAGGGTTCGAGGCGGTAGGGTCGAGCTCCTCTAGATCTAAGTCGACATCGGAGTCGGAATCGTTGACTGGGGAATCTGGCGGGCGGTAAGATGTTGGGGGCGGCATTCCCGCAATGGGGTCATGCCCATAAAATAAATCTGGGGCAGCCTTGAGAATGGAATATTCAAGCGTCTATCAACGTTCGGTCACCTAAGGAAGGAGAGTATGGGAAGGTAATGATCGGGAACAACAGACGGCCAGCCGTGCTGTAGCTGTTTGGTTTTTGGTATGCCGAAGGTACGAGGCACCACAGGCTTTAATTCAATGCCGGCCTTTAGAAACGACTTTACTTTGTTCTTGCAAATAAGGGCATGGTATCTGATTATGGGCGCGCTTTGCAGGATACCGTAGCACAATAGGTAAATGGGGACAAGCTTGCATGTGTAGTGTAGGCAGTCGTTATCTCATTCTACATGTGAGGCACGTAGCGATAGGACGAGTTTAAACCAGGGTCTGTTGCGGTCAAGTATCGGGTATTAATAGTTGACTTACCAAGTGGGATTCGATTCATGAGCATGGTAGAGAGAGCAAAGAGTTTTGAAGGTCGAGTGGGGTACATATTTATGTATGCGCTAGCTTTAGAGACTTACATAGAGCCCCGGGAGGAGCCACGTTCCATTTGCACATGGAGCCAGGCAGTATGTGACGTCCATTTTCGCAGATCGGCCTATGTCGGTCTTGGCGATATTCCATGCAACTCATCTCGCGAATTTGCCTTTATACAAAGTGTAGTCTAGAAAGTCACACCCCTTCCGCATCGGTTCTGCGAGCAAGCCCTCAAACAACTCAAACATTTGCATGTTAACCTCACACAGTCTCCCTTTCCGTTCTTGCCTCGGTAATCTCAGATTTGACAAGGGTTTGTCCATCTTGTACTAATAGGGGTCCTAGTATCGCGGTCCAATCTACTATATTTGAATTGACCTCGTATACTGAATATTAGTTTCTTAAGAAGAGGACTCAGATCGGCGACTGACGTACTAATCAAAGTGAAATCTCCCAAGGACAAAGCTTTGTTGTTGCATTTTCTGACAGGTCTTGGTGATCCTGTTATGAGGCTACATTCAATTATCTTATTACAGTCTGGTTCAGTCTGGAGGACAGACAAATGGTTGACAAAGACCTGGTTAGCCAATACAGTAGAATAATCAGACGCGGAAGTGCCCTGGCGGAATTTTGCCCTTTCGAGATTTCACCTACCAACATTTGATCCACTGGCTGGAGGCAGGGAACCCACTTCCAACAGAGCTCCGAGCTTCCTGTCTGCCGCGTATCCGCCTGACGAGATACCATGGCGCCCGAGAAACCGGATCTGCTTAGGGCAACCCATGAATCGCACTGGCCACGAAGCAGTCCCGGGAGTGGCGCGCGCAAGAAAGCAGCGAAATTTCTCAGGGACGTGCGGGAGGTGATGGAAGAAAACCGCTGGCTGTGCTCCGATCCCGAGCAGCCATTGGGTAGCGCGCTCAGACGTAGCGTCAGAAGGGGTCGGCACGGAGGCCCCCCCGAGGTCCGGCCGACCATTACCGTCCGATTCGTGAGGGACAGGAAGAGATTGTTGGATCATGACGAAGGGAACTATGACCACTTGATAACGCTTCTAAATGAGCATCTGGAGCGGAGCCGCATTCTCCCTAAGCGGCTGTACTTGGACATGAAGCCCAAACACAGCGCAGGTAGGTACGGAGACTCTTTTAAGGCTGTGATTCGTGCCCACCCTGAGGGGCGGGACTTGCCCGAGTGCTTGGATACAGCTTTTGGGGACTGGGATGAACTCGAGGTTGCCAGTGATACCCAACATGTATGAAGTATAAGGGTGAACTTGTAAGGGCGGGACTAGTAGAAGACTAAGCATGATCGCAACTACAAGTCGGATGTGCTAGTCGGAACAGGAGAGGTGTGCTCAATACACATCATATGCAGAGCGGGCAAAGTCATACACTAATGAACTTATGAGCATCTGGGACTAATCTCAGGAGTATGTACCATTCCCCTTTTATATGGGGATCCACCGTAGTGATACATTGAGTCCAAACCATAGTACGATGCTTGTCCCATATCATACAAGCAACACCGAGGGTATCTATCTACATCTTCTTTCGCAGGTCTAGCGGCTGCTCGAAGTCCGGCAGGCGGCCTTCGCGCAGTCGCAGAGCATGTCTCTGCTTCATCATATCGTAGAGATATCTCCGGTATCGCTTCTTCACCTTCCTGGATCTGCCATAACCCCCGAGTCAGCGAGTGCAAGCTCCCAAGTTGATTTTGCGCCAGTCTCGAATCGGATCGGATCGGATCGGACATGATATGATATGATATGATTTATGCGTGCCACCTCTTTCTTTCTTTACCTGCCTAGTTCGTCAAGCGGAAGATCGCCTTCGTCTTTGCCGACGATGGATTCTGCGACCTTCCAGATCTGCAGCATATTATCTTCGGCTGCACTAGCCACCAGCCAGGGATCGTTCAAATTCCAGCTAAAATCCGACAGGTGGTTGATATGACCACCGTGCATGAACAACCTAAGAGGAAGTTAATAAGGCAAACAGTGCCTGCGGACGCATAGACTTACAATTCGGGAGGACCATCCTCTTGATCGTCGGGTTGTTGCTCCTCACCAACTCTGCTAAGATCCCAGAAGATGATTCGGCGATCGTAACTAGCACTTCCGAGAATTCCAGCTTCGTGGGGATGCCACGAGAGAGAGGTGACCGCATCCTGATGGCCTTCGAGAGTATGAACCTTCTCCTTGACATTGCGGAGATCCCAAATGCCGATAGTCTTATCCGCAGAAGCAGTTGCAACAAGGACCTCGGTGGAGGGATTGAAGGCCAATGCATTGATAGCGTCACTGTGTCCATCCTTGGCGACTAGGGAAGACTGGGTTGTGGAAGACTGTCTGACATCCAGTATTTGCAGAGTCAAATCATCCGAGACACTGCCGATAAAGTTCTTGGAGATAGGGTGGTACTGCACATCGTTCACGATATTAGTGTGGTGGGTGTATTGACGCGCTGGTTTCAAGGTCGTGCTGCCATTTTGCAGCGACTTGAGATCCCTGTTTTACATTAGCACAGGGGCGTCAGCGCTCGTGGCGTGAGGCACTTACCAGAGACAGACCGTCTGATCTTCACTTCCTGATGCCAGGGACCCCTCAACGTGAGGGCTCCAGTTTAGACCAAAGCCCTCGTTCTTATGGCCTTCGAGTGTGATCTGCGGATTGAGCTTGCCATTGGGCTCGGAGCTGTGCTTGGTCCGGTCGAAGATAAGGATCTTGCCATCAACGGTGAGAGTTGCGATGAGGTCGGGGTTTTGGGGGCAGTATCGGGCCTTGTTGACCTCGCCTGGATGGTCGATCCTCTGGACGATGTTCCACTTCATAGAAGGCGTCTCGGTTTTGCCGTAGCCACCTATCTCGCCTCGGTCTTCATCGTAGTCGCGCGCATTAGGACGGACAGACTTGGGAATCTCGACTTCGGCGATTTGGACGTAGTTGTCCTGGTTATCAGCTGTATGGGTTCCGAGTAAGACCCGGTGAATACGGACATTCTTGCCCTCGGGCTCCTTGACGTCAGGAAACCATTGAACGGTCAGAGTGGGCCACGTGAGAGCATGGCTTGGCCAAGTTAGCTCGCAATCGCAATTAGCGTATAGCAAGATTTAAGCCAACTCACCTCAGAATCATATCATAGAGGAAGGGCGAGTTCTTCTTCCATGTCTTGTACTCTACAGGGCATCAGATAACCAGTCAAGTAGGGTGTTGTGGGCAGGATAGGAGAGGTGGAATACCTTCGTTGATCAGTCTCTGCTCCTCATCCTCGTCATACTCCTGGTTCGCCATGTCCACTAGAGTAAGGTGTTAATGTTGTTGAGGTCTGAGAAGGTAGAAAGCGATGTAGGAAGACGAACCGTCAACATCATCGACAACCTGAGCAGGCGCCATAGTTTATAAGTGATGTACCGGATGTGCTGGAATCAGGCACAAGGAATAGATGAATGGAATTCCCAGATCTGATTATCAGGAATCCGGTAGCTTGACTCTGACGGGCTGAGGCACAACAGGCAGGGTTTTATGCAGAGTTGTTAGGAGTGAAGTTTAAGCTCTGGTACAGCTTGTTCGCGATGGAGAAAACGCGGTGCGCGTAAAGTGGTACGCTAGCAACTTTGTATGGAGAATCTTGTGGGGCTGGAGATCTATCATCAGCCGCATCCTCATCTGGGCAGCAATGTCTATAGTACCTAGGTACCTTGTACAATGTATATGCATATAATAAGTACAAGTAGTTACCTAACCCCCCAAATGCAACTACCCGTAATATTGTCACAGATGTCAACGGGACGTTCGGTTCCCGCTCTTCAGTATGACATTATGTAGGCCTATGATTCCTCGCCGGGCTTCGCGCCTTATCATCAGCCTTGACGGTTACGACGAAGACAGCTTTAAATCTCTTCGACCACAACGGTGCATTACATTTAAATTATTTATACACTGCCTTCATTTGGCTACAAATGCATTGCGCAGGCGTTGAGTCGAATCATTATTTTTATTGCGTTACACTCTCTCTAGTATAGTTTTTTGACTCTATCCCAAGAGGCCAGCGACTCCTTTGTCCAGGTCTTCTTCATTTATCTCGCCGTCTCCCAGCAATCTAGGGCTTCTCACTTCTGAGCCTGTTTATTGGCGATACTCTGTTTAAATCGCTCGTACAAACGTGCCTGGACAAGATGGGGTCTGTCACTCACCATGAGCTTTCATGCGGCTGCGAAAACCATATGCTGACGGGGGAATATAGTGTCCCAAAATTCTTCAAATGGCTCTCAGAGCGGTACCCGGCCATATCTCAGCTTATTGCAGAGAACCGAATCCCCGAGTTCGACAACCTCTACGTGCGACATCCTGTAGTCTCCCGCCTTTTGGTATCCCCCACTGACCTGCGTAGCTGGACATGAATGGTATCATACACAACTGCACCCACAAAGACTCACACGATACGTCATTTCGTCTGAGCGAAGATGAGATGTTTATCCGAATATTCAACTATATCGAGCACCTCTTCGGCAAGATTAAACCCAAGAAGCTTTTCTTCATGGCGATAGACGGCGTGGCCCCCCGTGCTAAGATGAACCAACAAAGAGCTCGTCGCTTCCGAACCGCATTAGATGCCGAACAAGCTCGCGAGAAGGCTATTCGTGAGGGCGTAGAGCTGCCCAAGGAGGATCCCTTCGACAGCAACTGCATCACCCCGGGCACCGAGTTCATGGCCAAGCTGACAAGACAACTGAAGTACTTCATCAACAAGAAGGTTTCCGAAGACCGCGACTGGCAGGGCTGCGATATCGTTCTCTCTGGCCACGAAGTACCCGGAGAAGGAGAGCATAAGATCATGGAGTACATCAGGAACGCGAAGGCCCAGCCCGACTATGCCCCTAACGTCCGGCACTGTCTCTACGGCCTCGACGCCGACCTCATCATGCTGGGGCTCCTCAGTCATGACCCGCACTTCTGTCTCCTGCGGGAGGAAGTCACGTTCGGTCGCGCCTCCAAGACCAAGTCGAAAGAGTTGGAACATCAAAACTTCTATCTGATGCATCTCTGCATTGTTCGGGAGTATCTCGAGTTGGAAGTTCAGGAGCTGAAAGAAGAGGGCGCTTTGAAATTTCCTTTTGACATGGAGCGCATTATAGACGATTTCATTCTCATGGCCTTCTTCGTCGGAAACGATTTCCTTCCAAACCTGCCAAACATCCATATCAACGAAGGAGCCTTGGCCACCATGTTCCGAATCTACAAGCAGATTCTCCCGCAGTGCGAAGGCTACATCAATGAAGAAGGCGCTATTAACCTCCCCCGGTTGGGTTTACTTCTCGAGCAACTTTCCAAGGAGGAATACCGTCACTTCGAGCATGAACATGCTGACTCGAAGTGGCTGAGGAGTAAACAGTTGACAGATGCCAGTGGCGAAGAGATGGCTAGAGCGAAAGGACAGCTTGTCATGACGAGCCCTCAAAAAGAGCTGTGGAAGAAGATCCGACGTTTTGTCCTCAAGCGTTCCACAGAGCCCCTCGATCTGGGCAGTGGACTCAACGCTGCGGATCGGAAATTCGTCCAGGATGCAGCCGAGAATCTTCATATTGAGTGGCGCACCGTAGAAGATGACGATGGGCAACGCCACCTGCTTCTTTCGTTCCCGGCCAAACCAGAGGGCGCCGACGAGGAGGAAGAAGAGGAAGAGGAAGGACATCTAGCGTTACTTCGAGTTACGAAGCGTTATGACAAGGCCCAGGTCGTGGACGTTTCTGCTGAGGAAGCACAAGCATCCATGCAAGCCAAGTACAAGGAGAAGTTCCTAGAATGGAAGGAAAAGTACTACGGTGAGAAATTCGAATGGACCCCCGAAAATAAGGTAACGGAGCTGAGAAAGCTCTGTGAGAACTATGTTCAAGGGCTACAGTGGGTATTGTATTACTACTATAGGGGGGTTGCTTCTTGGCCCTGGTTCTACGGCTATCACTACTCTCCTATGATCTCCGGTAATTATTACCCGTGCCGGATGCTCGACCCGTGCTGACTTTCCTCAGATGTGGAAAAAGGATTCAATGCCGATCTGAACTTCAAACTTGGCCAGCCCTTCCGACCGTTTGAACAACTGATGGGCGTCTTGCCCGATCGGAGCAAGAAGATCGTTCCATCAGTATATCAAGACCTGATGACAGACCCCAAGTCGCCCATCATCGACTTCTATCCTAGAGACTTCAAGCTCGACATGAATGGCAAGAAGATGGAATGGGAAGCCGTCGTCAAGATCCCCTTCATAGACGAAGAACGTCTCTTATCCGCCATGGCTCCCAGGAACGAGCTTCTTTCGCCAGACGAGAAAGCCAGAAATGACTTTGGTGTCTCGTTGAAGTTTTCCTATGACCCGAACGTCAATTTCACGTACCCTTCCTCGATGGTAGGGGTTTTCCCCGACGTTCCCTCTTGTCATTGCACCGAAAATATCTTCGACCTTCCCACCACCGATGGGTTGGAACTATACGTCGGCTTAAAGGATGGCGCCAAACTAGGTATCGACGCCTTGGCGGGCTTCCCAAGTCTTGCCACACTACCGTACAACGCCACATTAGGCTTCCACGGTGTGAATGTCTTCCAGCAAGAAAGTCGCAACGAGAGCATGGTGGTAACGCTTGCCGACGTGGAGATGCGTAGCCGTGTAGAATCGGCGAAGGTCAAGCTGGGACAGAAATGTTTTGTTGGGTATCCTTTCTTGCAGGAGGCGAAGATTGTGCGCGTCTCTGATGAACTCTTCGACTATACATTGGCCCAAGATGGCTCTGGTCAAGTCGTGCAGACCCATCATTCTGGCAAGGACATTGAGGATTGGAATAAGAAAGCCTCCCGCATCGAAATTTTCTACAGCAAGCGGCTTGGGATCATCACCGGCCCTGTCGAATCCATGGTCCACGTCGACATGCTGAAAGGTCTCATGAAGACAGACGAAGGCGCCACGATCAAGCAGTATGGAATGATCCCAGGCATGGAGACCGATTATGCCGCGCAAGTCATCGTGGACGAAGTCGTCAGTGAGGACGAGCGGTTCATAGAGAGGGCCGCCATACCTCTCGACGAGGAATTCCCGGTGGGATCCCGTGCCTTCTTCCTTGGCGACTATGCCTACGGACGTCCGGTGCAAGTTGAAGGGCATAATAACAACCGAGCCGAAATCAAAGTGTCAGTTCCGCGGGTCAAGGAACCCGAATTTGCTAGGCCAATCATCGCTCGCGCTGAGCGGGAAAATAAGTACCAGCCGTCGTATGCGGTTGCGAAAGACCTAGGTCTTCATCCACTCATTCTCAGCAAGATCACGTCAGCTTTCCACGTCAACACGATAGGTGGGAACATGAGAGTCAACCTGGGACTAAACTTGAAGTTCGATGCCCGGAAACAGAAGGTTCTCGGGTATTCCAGGAAGTCGAACACGGGCTGGGAATTCAGTCCTGCTGCAATAAAGCTACTTGTGGAGTATATGCAGAAATTTCCCGACTTCTTCGCCGCTCTCCTCAGGAATCCCCAGGCGAAGGAATTAGACGAGACAGACCTATGGCCAGACCAGAATGTCGCTACAGCGAAGATCAAGGAGATCGGACAATGGCTCAAGAGCATCGAAACAAGCAAGTTTGAGCGAGTTCCTCTTGATGCCGAGCAGCTCGACTCTGATGTGGTCATGGAGCTCCAAAGAGCTGTAGATGCGATTAAAGAGGCCAACTCCAAGATGGAAATTAAGAAACTGAGTGGCGTTCCTCGATCGGCACTGTTGCAACCTAAGGATGCCGAACAGCGTCTGGGCAGCCAGAAATTCCGATTAGGTGACAGGCTCTTGTATGTCCACGCGGCCGGAAAGGTTCCCATTGCCTCGAAGGGTACGGTTGTTGGCATCAGTGAAATTGGCAGCCATCATATGCTGGACGTGCTCTGCGATGATGCTTTCATGAATGGTACAACCTTAGGGGGTCGTTGCGACCCATTCCGCGGCCAGACAGTCCCGGCCAACTCGGTCCTCAACCTCACGAACAAGCAAGTCATTTCGTTTTCGAAGACGAGTTGGGAGAGACGGCCAGCTCAGCCATCGACGAGGCCGCTACAACCCGGCGGGTATGGCGCTGGTAGAGGGCAGCTCCGTGATGCTACCGCGCCGGGCCCTCTTCGGGGATCCTTCCGGGGAGCTGTGAACGGCTTCAATCATCATTCTCATCAAGTCAATGGCAGAGGAGGTCATGCCTCGCATAACACCAACGGCGTTCCTCGTCTTCAGCATAGCAGCCTTGTTTATCGACCAGTGCCAAATGGGAACTCACAACCACAGTTTAATGGAAGCCCTGGTCGAGGCCGAGGGAGCCCGAGGGGCGATCGTGGTGGACGAGGTTACCGAGGTGGTCGGGGTGACTTTGGTGCCCCCCCAACCCAGGCCCACCCGAGCTCTGATAATCCTGTATTGCCAGAGGGCGCAGGCAACGCCCCTCGGCAGTCGTACAACGCCGTCCCGCCGCCCGCTGGCCTTGATACCCGCGGTGGTGGGCGTGGACGTGGGCGTGGACGTGGGAGAGGTCATGGCAGGGGCTCTAGAGGCGCGCCTGCGACTGAATAGGATAGTGGCAGCTTTAGACCTCTAGTATCTTCGTCTTCCATCTGCTCTGGGTACGGAGTGCTCTCTGCTAACAACCTGGGGAGAATACCTCTCATTCGTGGAGCGCGTGAAGGACAGAGTGCAGAGTAGGTTTTTGTCTGAGGGTCGTGACGACTTGCGGTGGTTCCATCTGGATTGATGACGGCTAGGCATAAGTCTCTTCTTGCGTCGGTGACTAAAGTTGATACCCGGTACATAAAGGATATGACGTTTACTGCAAGGACGGGCTTCGGTGGCTTTCCCCAGCGTCTATGTGATGGAAGACTAGTTTAGATGGTTAGAGAAGTTGTGGTGTGGCTAGCCTACAGCGTACCTTAGAAGCGGATCACGTTGAATATATGTAGAGTATGTAGTACCTAGCGATGCTCTAGCCGGGTATATGCCTCTGGCTCCTATATATAGGCAATGTGGTCGGCGTACTATATATAATAACCGCTTGCGTTTGCCAGAGCTGGACCTACGCTCCGCGTGAAGTTGCTAAGCTCCTAGGGCGTACGATCGTAGCTGTATTTGGGGATAATACTTGCGTCTACACGTATGTCACCATCCTCGCTCGTCATGTGCTATCACTTATGCGTAGCTCGGGACTGTTCAAGGAGCAGGACCAGGTAGGTCGTTTTCACTAGGATACAAAGTATCTTGGCTATAAATGGGAAACTGTACTTGATACTAAACTTTATATATGAAGTGGCTATTAGTTCCCCGCGGTGGAACAGACTGCACCCTTAAAGAATAACGATGGAATGGCTAATTGGTATACCTCATCTTCCACAGTTAGTTGGGGAGTCTATAGACGCTTCGTAGCGCGTAGCTGTATAGGCCCTATTCCACGGCAAACCCGGGAATACCTCTGAAGCCTAGTAGCCACCCATACGCACACAGGCGCGAATATCAAGCTGTGTTTTTGATGTGCAATTGATGTTGACTTATTACACTCACCCAACAATTGAAAACCAAGCAATACGATACTTTAATATTAGTATAAACTAACCCTTCATGTAGTAACATCGACCGGGGTATGCAGTTGAGCTGAAAGGAAGCCGTATTTCAGTCTCTTGCCTCAGCCAGCTGTCATGAGATGATGAGAAAGGGGTTGCATATGGCCTGATTTGAAAGTTCAACCAGTGATCTCTCACCAGCTGGCCGGATCATGAATCATTCATCACTAAATGATGGTGACCTTGTTATCTTCTTAACGTATAATAATATAGTGAATCGTCAGTTGTATCAACCTTTTGTCTTCTTATCTAGCCGCGGAAAATATGACAAAGTTGCAATTCGCAACACTGATGCGAGATTAAAGGAGTAAGCAATGCAACCAAACATAATACTGATAGGCTCTTCACGTTTCCATAACGAGGAAGGCACCTGTGGCCCTGAAATCATTAAGTTGTTTTTGGTTGGTTGTCTCCAGGGCAATAGGGGGAAACAATGGGCTGCCTACGGGGGGTAAAGAATAATAGGAGCCCAGAACGACATGTTCCTGTCTGATTCTCCCGTAGTCACAATATCAAAAAGAAGACAGTACCGACCGGGATCGGGTGATGCATATTGGATTGGATAGGTGTTTTGTAGGCAAGCGCCCCGTATTTCTCGCGCGACTCTATACCCCGTATACCTCCTATCGTCGCCCCTGACGCGCCCCTCGCTTCTTTCCTAATATTTAAGGCTTGCAGGCCTCTTCCAAATTGATGTGTACACACATACATCCCTCTTTTTCTTTCCTTTCCATCCCACAAAAACATCCTCGTCCCAGGCAGTCTGATTTTCAACTGAATTTCAGACAGCATTCATCCCCCCTAGAGGAAACACCAGCACACCACCATCACCCACCATGTCCAAGTTGCCCATTGGGCGAGATCCCACTATGAGTGACCCCAAAATCGTTGACGATGTCAAGCGTAAGCTTGAGCATCTTTCAAAGCAACATAATGTCGACATCAGCCCTCAGGCCCTTGCAGAGGCCCTCATGAAGATCGCCAAGGCCAAGGGCCATCCCCAGCAAGAGGATCCTAATCCTCAGAAGAAGCTCAAGCTCGATAATGAGATGAAAGACGAGCCGAATCCGTTCTCTCTGTCCTTCGCTGAGGCTAAATATGTGCCGGGTATGAGCGGCCCTCTACTCGCCAGGCACAGCCCTGTCTCCTCGGGTTCTATGAATCCCTTTGCCCAAAATGTTACGAAAACTGCACCGGGCCCTCAGCAGCCCAGTCCGTTCAGAGAAGGTCCGGACTATAGCGCTTCGAACGTTTTGAAGTCGCCTGCAGTTACGACCATCTGTGCGAGCACTTCTGCATCAAGCACTCAATCATCCAATCGCCTCCCCAACACCCCGAACTCTGCCGCTGGCGTTTCGAGCCTTCCCTCGACTTCTGCCAGCACCCCATCCCATGTGAGCAACTTGAAGCCTGTATTGCAGTTTCATCCTTTCCCCACACCCTCCGGTAATGGTGCTGGTGCTTCGAATCATTCCGGATTTTCCTTCACGTCGCCGCAGAGTATGGACCACTTTAAGTCGGCTTCTCAATCATCCAATCCTTTCCTTAACCCTCCGAACTCTAGTGCTTCGGACGCCCCCAAGGCACTCTTGGATGCACCAGGTTCTCAACCAACAAACCCTTTTCACGCTCCGGGTCATGTCACTACCAGCACTTGGAAGCCTGCTGCCGTTTCGCGGGTTGACTTGAAGGACCTTGCCTCGTTCATTGACTCTTCGACCGTCCAGTCTTCGGTTGGACAACCAATGCTCAGTTTCGCAAATACCCGCCGCAAAGGGAACCACCGCGTCCCTCCCAAGCCCCTCGACCTGAGTAAACCGGGCTCTGTCCCTATCCCGCAACCCCCGAAGCTGCCTCCGACGTCGGCTACAGAGCCCCCCAAGCTCAAGCTGCCCAAGACCCCGACCCATGCTCTCGTCATACCCCAAAACGGCTTGGCTCGGACCCCGAACATCGGGCAGTACGAGCGCTCAATCAACGCCACGATCAGCGCGCATCCGTCCCTTGCCATGAGCGGTGATACGTATGTCAAGTTCCTGAAGACGCCCCTGGCCATCGGCCCCGAGCGCCCGAGACTGGTGGCAGTCCCGGAGACCAAGCAGCTGCCCAAGCTGCCGGACGACCTGGACGCGAAGCTCGTCAAGTTCACTATCGCGACGCCAGCGATGACTGAATACGCCAAGTGGGCGCCGCTGTCTTCCTGCTCCGTGTTCTCCACTTCGCCCACGCCCAAGTATATCTCGCTGAAGGACGGTCTCTTGTCCCCGCTCGCCACCTGCCGCGTGGCCATGGTCCAGCGCGCGCTCAACTTCGGCAAGGCCAAGCTGCCCGAGTCTGGTCGCTTCAACCTGATCAAGAAGCTCTCCGGCACCGTGGAGCTGATCACCGAGGTCTGCAAGTACCTGAAGCCCGCGGATATCATCAACCTGTATTCCGTGTCGCGCGACTTCCATACCACCACCAACACGTACCTGCAGAGCTCCCTCCGTCAGTGGACCGATTTCATGGCGCCGGGCGCCGCGGATATCTTCAAGTATCAGCAGTACAGCCATCTCTGCACGATCGACCCCGCCGGTCGCAAGGAAGAGGACGCCATCCCGGACTCGCTCACCTCCCGCTTCGTTCACAGCGGTCTCGATCACAGTCAGATCTACTCCCACCTTCAGGCCCAGAATCGGAAGGACGACAAGGGCAAAGGAAAAGAAAAGGCCACAGCTCAGGATGACGAGGGCAAGGAAAAGGCCGTAACTCAGAATGATGACGACACCAAGCCGCCCGAGAAGGAAACCCGCTGGGTCCCGACCCTCAAGTGGTTCCAGATGGCAGTGACGCGCACCAGCAAGGCGCGCGACATCCTGGCGCACCTGGCGCGCAGCGGGCTCCGCACGCCGAAGCACACGCTGCAGGTGGTGCTGAAGCTGTGGCTCGTGACGGACATCCCGACGAACGCCGGGCGGGCGGCCATGATGCGGGCCCCGGGGTTCCTCACGGACGAGGACCTCGTGTGTGCGCAGATCTTCCTCGTGAAGCTGGCGCTGCGCTTCACGGACCCGGGCTACGGCCCCTGCGACACGGCGCTGCTGGAGCTCGTGCTCGGCCAGCGCGGCGGCTTCGAGGTGCTCTGGCTCATACTCTTCGGCCACGCGTACCGCACCACGGCCGAGCTCCTGCGGCTCAAGGTCCGCCACGACTTCGTGCTCCCCGAGGGCCGGGAACTGATGGCCAGCAGCGAGGACGGCCGCAAGAGGCTCATGGGCGTCCCCGAGGAGGAGATCGGCCGCGGCTGCCTCGAGGGCTGGGGCAAGGGCATCGGCCTCGACACCGACGACGACGGCAAGCCGAGGGAGCCGCCACGGCGACTCTGGCAGCCCGACCGGCTCGTCATCGCGGAGGCGGTGCGCCGGCACCTCGGCCTCGAGAAGCACCTCATGCACCACGTGATGTGGGGCAACGTGGACCCGGTGACGGGTCGCAACCTGGTGCCGCAGGAGGACGAGCTGTACATGAGCGACTCGGAGCGCAAGAACCGGGCCGTCGACACGAGCCGGGAATACACGGCGCACCACTGCGCCAAGGACCGCTGGGACCAGCTGAGCGATGAGAAGAAGCGCCGTGTCGCCCACCGCGACGACCTGTTGGCGAACCGCTTCGACGAGTTTGACGAGTGCCGCTGCGGCTGGGACTGGGAGGAGGTCACCCCGGACGAGGACATCCATATCAACAAGGTGACCGCCCCCGCGTTCCATGTCGACTCGGAGAGCGACGACGGGGACAAAGAGGTCGAGCGCCGCCGCAAGGAGCGCCGGAAGAGGCGCGAGGCCAAGCTGAGGAAGATCAGGCGCAACCTGGCCAAGGGGCCCCTCCTGGGCGGCGTCAGGCGCCGGCAGGTGGGCGGCTGGAACGGCCCCGCCCCCTTCATCTTCGGCCCGCAGCAGTATCTACCACAGCAGAACGGAAACGACGCCGACGACGAGCACTATGACGACTCGGAGAGCGACGCCGAGACCCTGTCCGTCAACTCGGCCTTCTCGGACTTATCCGGTCTTAAGGACGCCTGGAAGCCCGACAACGACAAGAAGCATAGGCCCGAGCAGCAGGAGAATAGCCCCTACGACTTCCCGCCCGTCTACGGCAAGCATCCGTCCCTTCCCGGCGATACCGCTTCCCAGGACGGCTCCCAGGAAGGGGAAGAAGAGGATGCCGAGTCTGTCTACGAAGACATACCTGTGTGGGAGCCGGCTGATGCTTGGCTTGACGACGAGGACTGGGACCCCATCATCGAAGGTATGCGAGCCGGTTTTCGTTTCACGTCGTGAGGCGTGACGAGTATGAGGAGTCCGAGGTGGAAACCGATGAAGACGGATTAGCGGCCCCTATTAACCTGTTGTGTGAGGTTTGGGCTGCCGTCCATCGCGGTGTGCATTCTGGATGCCTTTCGCCGTCGGCCATGGCTTGCACATTCCGGCTGAGAAGCAGAACCTAAAGATGTCGACTGATACATGGCGTGTGTTTCTTTCAAGTTTCTCCGGCACCTCGACTCCATTTGCAATGCGTCTTCTGAACATCTCGATCTGGTCAGATTTAATCGGATTTGGTCGTGTTAGCATGACCTGCGGGGCTGGACGCCTTTGGGAGTCATCAACCCTTTCGCTACTCACCTTTTACCGTGTGACATTTTCTCGACATGGCTTGTCCATTCCCCCGGGAGATCCCCGGCCCATGGGAAAAAGATGATGATCCTGGAATTTGACCTCATTGACAACCATCCCTGCATACTGCGGACGTTGATAGGCGGCCATTATGAGCCGAGGATGTTGGTGGCTATGGATAATGTTTGCATGAGCATCATCCATGACCATTGAATTCCATAGAACAGTGACTAGCTAATAAATACTTTCCCTTTCCTATTGTTAGTGTACGTAGCTAGAGAACGAAACTGAATTGACTGCGATGAACCCCAATCCCTCGGACCTGCAATGGGTTTCCCGCTGTGAAGCACAGTAACCCTAGTGAAGTCTTGGGGCATCGCGTTTATGAAGTTCGTCGCTTATATCTACGTAGCTTGCGTTTCTCCAGCGAATCACAGCCAGCCTTGTCATGCCCAAAGCATAGAGGCCTTGGCGGGACCGGGACTTGAGGGATGAGTTATAGGATCGTAGTCACTTTCATTAAGATGGCCCCCTTTCCAGGGTGCTTCGAGGGGTTATTACGCACGTCATATTTTTATAGAGCCCCTTTACCGAGCGACCATAGAATCCATAGGGTAGATCTTCCAGCCTAGTTATCAGCGTGGAAAGCTAGTTACCGTAAGCTGCACAGCGGAGTTCTCGGCCTCCGATATAGACTAAGTAGTAGTCTCAGCGAGTATGTGCTTCCTCCTGGTGCTTAGTATCGAGAATTGAGGGTCCGCAAAGGAAGAGATCGGTTTCAGCATGTACCAGCATCCGGGTAAAAAAACATGTCACTATCGCAACTTGTTCGTCGTGCTTGTCCCCAGGTTCTTCTCCATCGACATTTGGGCGTGTATACAGCTGCGGTCTGTACCTTGGCCTTTAGGCATATTCATATCTAGCAAGTCCTCACGACTTATAGAAAATTCCTTGGGTATCTGGTTACCTAGCCAGATGTTAATCACGCTACGCTGGACTTCGAGACAGGAATAGGCGTTGAGAATAGGAGTACGCCATCGAGTGGGCGACGGCGCAATACGCCCAGGCTCTTACTATTCGTGATCGCAACCAGTGACTCGATGTTCTATTCCGGAAGAAGGGTAATTGGAAAGAATAGATTTCCACTGCTCCTTAGAATGCTCGGCCCTCTTTCGCAGTCCTAGGCAGTGAGATATTCCGAGTCCTTTCTTAGATATGACGATAAACTGTTTCTGTACAGCCCAGCCAATATCGTCGCCATGCAGGCAAAGCCGATCAATAATTCCTCGCCCCCCTCCAAACCTAAGTTAAGCTGGACGATGCAGAGTTAATTTTGTTTTTCCTCCTCTCGCTCTCACTCTCTCGTGAATTTTTACATCTCTTCGGCTATGCAACAGTTATAGCAGCCGTAAGAAGGTAACAGGAACCCAGGTTAGGGTCCACTCATCCATACATCTGTAGGCTGCTGACCGACCTCACTGACCCCTTAATCCTTCCTAATCTATCTGTCTCGATCTTACAAATGCGGGTAGGTAGTAGTGTCAATTAAACACGATAGCGGGGACAGAGAGACACCATCTGTCTTGCCAGCAGCCGGATTAGACGCGTTCAGCGGATGTATTTTCACGAGGACAATATGAACAAGAACGAATATATCTCTTCCACGTCTTTTGCCTTCCCCTATTTCACTACTATCCCTGTGGCTAGTATAAAATCGTCCGCCATCTCGCTATGTCTCGCCCCTCCTGGCCTATTACCTCACAGACGTATTCTCAACAACGCCACTACCTCCCTCTCCTTCCTCTTCAAACAGAATGTAGATACATGGCAGGGCCGATAAAGGATTTCATAATTCGGGGGGGCAAAAGCCGGTTGTGGTAGGGGAGAGTGATTTGGGGTTCGATCAAAGCCCGAATAACAAGTTTGCTCTCCTTCACCCTTTCCGCATTTTCCAACCAGCTAGCCTGCCAAGTAACAAGACCTTACTCCCCTGCCCCCCCTTCTAGGCACCATGGCCGCCCTTCCGAAGACGATGTTTTCTCTGCAAATGACAAAAAGCAAGAATGATGGACAATGAGGAAAGTGTATCGAGATGAGAAATATGAGGGAAGGACATGCGGCGAAAGGGAAATGAGCTGCAACAATAGTGAGAAGAGAAGAAATACAATGACTTTGGCGGTTGAAAAATGATAGCCGGCCATGATATAACCTTTTACACACTCCCTGCGCTATGCACCACTATTCCATCCAGTCCACACAAAGTCCATCCATGTACAGATATGGGTCCACCCGGGTAAGAGTCGAAACATCAGTGTATAGCAGAGACATGGCCGAACATCCAGTAGAGAGAGAGAGAACTCCACCCCCATCGTCAACCATCCGGGTCCCTAAGACTCCGTTGTCGAAAATCCGCCCCTTTTATATTTCTAACCCCCCTCAAACATCCAGTTAAATTTTGTATCCGCGCACAACACCCCGCCGATCCAGACCGCGCAGCCTTGACTCCCCTGTACCGGATCTTCCAAAGTTTGCGTAGGCCGAGCCGTCGTAAGTCCAGAGAAGTACTACCAAGGTATAATAAGGCCACTGACCGTCTATCTTGCACTGCTCAATTCCAAATACGTTCCGAAAGCAATGGCATAATGGATGCCATCTATGTGGGTGTGTTCGGGTACTTCAATCTTTAAGCAGGCGACTTGCTAGGAGGCGCACCAGCACCGTTCTGGCGAGATTCGTTACCGCTGACGGACAGGCCACCGATACCCGAGGAGAGGAACGCGAATGGGTCATTCTCGCCCTGGGACGAGTAGAAATTGTTGGGCGGGCCAGCCGAAGCAGGGCCATTGCCGGCAGACTGGAACGCGGCCTCAGCAGCGCGGCTGTCAAACGGGCCAGCAGAGTGGGAGCCTGGAGCAGGACCGAAGTGGGTGTTCAACGAGGGATACGGAGCACCGCCACCGCCAATGCCAGAAGGCAGAGCGTACGTGCTAGGAGGACCTCCGAAATGCTGGCCGTAGCCACCGGAAGCTCCGAAAGGTCCAGCGGCGGACGCGAAGGGTCCAGGACCAGGGGTGCCACCCATGGAGCCGGAGCCCATTCCGTAGTTGGATCCACTATCCATCGGCGAAGGATACCCTGAATCGGCAACAACAGCGGCACCAGCTCGGCTAGCACCGCAGCGTAGACAGCAGACGTTCTTCGCGAAATTGTGGTAACCGCAGACCTCGTTTCCACATTTCCAATCTCCAGCTCGAAATGGAACTACACCGCTACCGCCCATGCGGCCTCCACCGTGACCCATGTTTCCATGGTGGCCACCGTGGTGAGGCGGGGGCATCATGGCCGGCGGTCCATAACCGTAGCCATAACCCATGTCCCCACCGCCTTGAGGCCCAGAGTTGACCGCAGGGAATGAGCAGCGGAAACAAGCAGTACGCCTCTGAAAATTGGAAAAGCCACATGAAGGGCAAGTCCAATCACCGGGGCGCGGGCGGTTCTTGCTCGGGGGGAAAGGCGTGAGGATCTCAGCGGCACGGTCAAGCACCCGGCTTGAAGAGGGAGACACTTCGATGGCTTTCTCGTTGAGGGCGCGTCCATTCATGCAGAGACTCTCTGCAGCCTGCAGTAAAACGGTTAGCACTACCGAGTTCAGATGGAAGAGGAAGCAAAAAGCAAGATGCCCCGAGAAAGGTGGGGCTGCCTGCAACTGCAGCGGGACGTGGCATATTTATTGAACATCACTCTGTACCTACTTCTTCATGGGACGAGAAGACGGCAAAGCCGGTACCCGTGGGCTTATGCTGCTCAGGGGTGCGCAAGGTCCAGAAGGCAATGGGGCGACCACCGAATTGGGTGAACCAGCTCTCAAGCTCCGACTGTGTAGTGTCATGCGGCAACCCGGACATGTGCAAGACCTTGCTCCTCTCCGAGAGGAAAGCACGAACGTCGGCACGAGCATCCATAGGGCGCGTGAGTACGTCGGGGTGATCCTGAGGCGGCTGTGATTTCCTAATCAAGCCCCGAAGGACACGGGCAAGAGTGACGGCTTCTTCTAAGGCTCGGCGAGGCGATGCCGGAGCAAGGGCCTGTAGGTGGAATGGCAGGTTGTGCTTGATGGGAGCGCTCGCCTGAACCGGCTCGACTTCCAGAGCGGCACAGATGTTGGACAGCATAGATGGGCCGAAGGGAAGAGACTCGGGGTGATGTTGCTGCCATCGCTGGTACTCGGTGCGGAGGTCGAAAGTGCGCGAGTGCTGAAGATAAGGTGGAAGTACAACAGCTTTGTCGCGGGCCTCGCGAGGCAGCTGAACGCGGAGATCCCAGGCATCTAGGGTAACGAACACGAAGTCGAGGTTCTGTGAGGTCAACTGCTCGGAAGCGAAGGCGTCGAAGCGGTTGATTGCGTCTCGGAAAGTACCCGCATTCCGGACATGTTCCCACGTCAAGGTTGTCAGGCTAGCTGCAAGGCGGCGGCTATTTTAGTACAGAAATCTCCCCAAGTTACAGCTAGAAAGCCGCAACGAAGAAAAAGAAGGTGTTGCTTACTGCAGAGGGGAGTAATGGGGGTGTTGATGGGCTTTACGAGGACCGCCTCACGGTGAATCTGTGAGATGATAGCTTTGTCAGCAATGCGCACAATATTATGTACATAGCGTTTGGCAGCCTCGGAGAAAGAGGTGCAAGCTCTAGTCTCCCTGAACGTACCTCGTCGAGCGACTTGGCATCTAAAAGTACCCAACCAAGCTCAATAACTTCCGCAGAATCCTTGGTCACGTAGACGCCATGCTCGTCACAGGTGGTTGCAACATGAATGACAACGTAGCGATCGAAATGTGGCGGTGGGGAAGGTTGGTTCGACATGTTGGGCAATTGTACAGTATACCAAATAAAGAGTATAATACAGGAAAATGACTGAATACGGGTGCACGCTGGCTAGCTGCCGAAGAATCAGACGATAGACGGTAGGTACGGGGTCAGTCGGAAGCTTTGATTGTTGTAATTCGAGCTTCGAGGAGGATGAAGCCTAAGGACCGAGGGTCGTAAGAACAGGATCCGAGACAGTAAGTGAAGCCGAACGAGCCTAGGCGGAAAAGCTGAGGCGAGTAGGTCGGTAAACAGAACCTGGTATCAAAATCAAGTAATGTTGGGCAAGGCGAGGAGGTTGCCGCAACGAGTAACCTGAGTGAGCGACGGAGCTCGAGGTGGCTGCTGTTGCTACTACTTCTGCTACAGCTTCAGGTGCTGCTGCTCAAAATCCTACTGAAGAAAACGACGGGTGAGCACAAGGTGAAGTCGAGTACCCACACGGCAACGAATAGTGAAGAAAACGATATAAAAAAAGTGACAGAATGGGATCTTCTCAAAAGGAAAAGTAAGCTTGCTTTAGCGATATCCCAGACCCTCGCAATCCCCAGGAAGAGGTGGAAGTGAAGTGGAAAGGAGGTTGACGAAGTAGGAAAAGGATGCGAGGGAGAAGAGATGACGATGTATTTTATTGCTGTGGTTGTGGAGGAGGACCAGGAAAAGCTGATTTATCAGGCACCAGAGAGTCAGCCGTGAGAGGGAGAGGAGTGAATGGACCCGTGTACCCATCTAAAGAGGCGTAGGCGAGGCGGTTTGATGCTAGCTAACGCGGAGGTCTTTTGCAATTGGTGATGGGAGGATGTGTGGTGTGGGTGTGCGTCTCTGTGGATGTCTAGGCGTACATATCACCATCAAGCAGGGCACTTACCTCGAAATATTAATAAAAATATTGTAGGTCAACCACCTTACGCTGTTAATAACAGGCTTCACTATCACTGGCGGTGATGGCGGCGGCGATGGTCGGTGGTCGGTGGTAGTGGTTGGAATATCAGTGGCCAGTGAAGTATTGTAGAACTGGCGATTGGAACTTGGTCCCTTCGGCTCTCGCTGTTGGTTCCCTCGGGGCAGTTTTTTCTTGGGCGGTACGAGGAAGGTAGCCCCAGGACCCTTTTTTTCCCTTTCTTTCCCTGAAGCCATAAACAGCGCCCGGCTGCTTCCCGTTTCAATTCGTCTTTAGCTCGACTACTACGTGGGCGTGGTGGTACAAGTACATACTATGTAAAGCGGTTGAATTGTGGAGTACCGAGTCATCGCGAACAGAATAAATCCATTCATTTATCCCGTATATATGCATGTACACGTAACTAGGTTGCGTTCCTCATGATGTGGTCCAAGTCTGGAAGAGCGGGATCGGTCAGAGGCTATAGCTCTGTTCCGTTCTACTTGCGCTCTTTTCTCTCGCTTGTTCTTTTGTCTTTAGCATTATTAGCTACAGCCGATACAAGCATGGCAAGAGTATCACTGACACAATGTCTTAAATTGCTGTGCGCCTCTCCTTTTCTAACGGGCGAACGTCTAGGAACCGCTAACTACTTAAGTATGTACTAATGAGTTGATAGACCGGTACTTGTACTCTGGCAATGAAGCTTCCCCACAGCGCCTGTCTTGTTTTAACTGGGCCCGTTCTGGGGTATCTACATCCTATAAGTCGCGCTTGAGAGAGAAGGAAGGGGAGACATCAAGATTTCTTCAGCTCCTGCCCTGCTCATAAAGGGTATTGATGAGGATAACACGGAACATACGTATGTCAAAGGTCTCGATTCTGACCGTTGTTGCGGGCGGTAAGCTCGGGACGAACGGCTTGGCCGGGTCCAAGCAGACTCGATAGGTAGCTGATCAGCTTAACCACGTTAAATTCAATTGCAACAGGCCATGCAATGCAGCAAGCAAGGGCAGCGGTAGCAAGCAGCGACGACCCAAACTCGGAAAGAACTTGTGAGCTCATAGTGCATACATCTCGCTTCGACACGGCGAAATGCTCTCCAGATCGACAACCCTCCGTCCCCCGCTTCGACCTTGTAGTTTGGTTGTCTATGATGAGCTGACTGTCTCTTATATATACTAGAGGTGACAGGTAATTCTACCATCTGTCGGCTTCCCTATTCTGGCTTCCCTGATTTGCTATGCTACCTCTACGTACTACCCTAAAGAGACGGTCTTCGGCGAGAAAAGAATTATCGACCGGAGCTGGAGCATTACTCCATATGTCGCCCAATCGAATCTAACCAAGTCTGATATGATGGGCATGACAGCTTACTAGCGGCAGCTATCCGGCTGTTGTCATCTCAAGTTGGGGGAAGCTTAAACCGATACGATACGTAATGTGGTTTGCTTATTTGCAGATTGCTACCATTTCGGTCGCCCTCATATGCTTAAAGGGACGTGGTCACCGCGAGGAACTGGTCATTTTCTTGGCGGAACCTCTCGCAGGTCCAGAGGACAAGAACCTGCTCGTCATCGCAAGGTCCCTGGGATGCGTCAGAGCCGCACTTGCTTCCACGACTTTGCTAGCAGTTCCTTAAAGGATCCTTTGCATTTCATGTAACTCCGCAATTGAGAAAAGGAGAAGCCTGTAGCCTCGTCACGAGAAAAGGAAAGGAAAATTTTGAACTTGACCAACCCGCTTCTGGTATTTCGTGGGGTGGGCTGCGTGACTCGCCTGAGTCCCTTCTCCAGGAACTCGTGCCACCCCGGTCAACGAGCGCCTCCGGAAGCGAGCTCGAAGGTTGATCCCAGCCAGCTTTTCCGCGCCGAACAAGCCCCCTGTGTAATCCCAGCCAGCCGGAGAGGCTAGCGTGAACAAGCACGAAGAGTTCCCCGACGAAACGTTCCTTGAGAGAAGAGACGGAAAACCACCCCCTAATTTCGGGGACGCGTAAATACGGGCATATCGTCCCTGTGTTGGTCGGCATCCATATTTGATAGAGAAGGCTGAGTAGGCACCACTTTCCGGGCGACAAAGCAAGCGAAGAGCTGAGTACCCTCCAGGCCGCCTAGAGGCGCGGCCAAAAAGCGAGTCGCACACAGGCCACCGCGTCTGGTTGGTCAGGGGTGGTTCCTGGATTTGTTCTCTGTTTCAGGAGTATGCAGCGTCGGCCTTATACGCTTTCTAGAGTCGGTTGCGAGACATGAATAACGTCGTTTGGCTGGTCAGTAGTGCATCCAGTTTTAAAATCTGCGTAACTAGGAATCGGTGTAATATACGACGGAAAGAAAAAGGGGCACCAGAAAGAAAGAAAGACCTCTGTGATATGAGAGACGACCAAAACATTCCGTGTGATGATGGTGGAGCCCATTGGAGAAGCGAGAGTGCTACCGATGCGCTGATGCCGGGCTGGGTTTAAAGATCTTCTAGAATTCTTCGAAGACGCAACACGGCATGTACCACTTCTTCTGTAGGCGCCTACCAATTAAAGGCAATTACCAGGAACTGCACAGCGACATCACCAACGATGCATAAGACCGTATCTGCCGTTTGAGGCGCAATAGCCGTATCAATTAAGTCTCCCAACTCCCAGCCCCAGTGGCCATGGCACTGTCGTCGATGGCCAATGTATATTCTAATCCATGCCAAACCCGAACGCCTTCGCTATGCGGAAACAACAACCACCGTGCTGTCATAATCTAGAGGGCTATTGCTACGTCCTCTGACGTTTATTCGAGGAGTCGCCAAGACCAGAGTTCCCTCGAGCTCTCTTCCTTTCCATTTCTTCCTTCATGATTCGCTCGGCCTCGCTCATCTTCTTCGGCTGCTCGAATGCGGCTTTCTTCTTTGGGGCGCCTGTTAGCGCGTTCTTCTTCGCTGCCGCGAAGACGTTCTTCGTCTGAGGTTTCGCCACCATCTTCAGCGATACCGGACCAGCTGCCGATTTTTCTGCAGCCGGAGCCTCCGGCGCAGGTGTGGTCGCTGTAACTTTCTTATCGGCAGCCTCTCCCTCTGGCAACTCCGACGGATTTGGATATGGCGATCCGGAAGAGTCATTCTGTGGTTGCGCTGCCGGTTTGGCACCAAAAGCCAATTTGATCCTCTCGCCTTCCTGTCTCTTGAGCTCGCGAGCTTCAGCATCTTCTGCATCTTCGTCCTCTCGGCCGCCTGCCTCTTTCCTAGCTCGTCGGATCTGCTCCCTGATCATCCTCTGTTCCCGCTCCTCGTCGCCTTTGTCCTGCATCTCTTTCCTGCGAACGGCGTCTCTTCTCCGGAGGGCGTCTGGTGAGTCGTCGATCCATGCAATGTGAATGCCCTTTTCTGTCTCTTCGACCCTGCAAATGCCCTCACGTCCCAAGTACTTGGCAAACTCGGTTAAGGACGGCCATTTCGTGGCCTATTACACGTTAGCATCGAGTAGGGTAAATGCGCCGGGGCGTCGCATTGTGAGAATGTGTACATACTACAGATCCGTTAGCTTTACCCTATTTCAGGTTAAGGTCCCATGATGTTCGTCACACTCACCATTCATGTGTATATGTTCCTTGTTATGGATGTACTCTTGGTAGAAATGGTTGATATGAACCTGTTTCTCGCCATGACTGGTGCGTAATAACTGGAGGAAGTCTTTCTTGAACTGGCTGCTGTATTCGTTGATGTACTTCTTGGGGTCTTCGCCCACCAGCATCATTTGCCGGACCTGCAAAGATGTTAGGCCTGTTTGCATCTTGTTCCAAGATTCCATCCCACTCACGTGTGACTCAGATTGCGTATGCAATTTGAAGCCATTCTCATCGCGCATCTGGCGTTCGCATCTGACAATACAGCGTTAACAGGTCGTAGAAAGCATATCTGGATACGACGGAGCGTACACTTGGCAGTACCTGTTACACTCGAGGTTAGCAGAAGTCCAATAAAGAATCAATGGGGATGGTATGAGCGCAAGATAGTTGTCCGCGCAAGGTATGGGCGCAATAGTGGTGCAGAAAACGATGACTTCTTAGGGGTAAAGAGAACTTACCATCTAAGCCGTTGAAGGCCTTTCGCCTTCAACTTATTGCTCAGATATTTCGTCGAGCCTACTTCTGCTTTCGGCATATTTGCGATATACAGTACGATAGAGTAGGGGAAGTCGGACTGGATCGACGCGCAGGTTGAAAAGATCTGTCGCAACACGGATGTTGACTGAGGACAGTAGAAGAGGTCACGGTGCTGGTTGGGGTGGCGTCACTCCATCAAAATGCGAAGTCCATGGGTACTTAGCCAATAAAATGGCCAAAGGTCTTACCCAGGCTAAAAGTACTAACGTTAATGTACTGTAGGTACCTAAGTACATAAGTACCTAGGTACGGTTGAGCCTCGCCTGCCAATGACTTCTATATTCCGGAAGACTTCAAGAAGGCATATATTATTAACAACCTGCTCTAAGCCCTGCCACCAAGTCTTCCGCTTGCTTAAATAACGATATTATGGGACGCATACATTACACACACACTTTACATAGTAACCGCCTTATTACTATCACATAATGGTTAACGGAGGTATTGTTTGGTTTTGATGGTCTTTTTCATAAGTTGTGTTCACATCGACGAACTAATTCTGTTTTATATATATAAAAACCTCAAATTCTCGGTCCTTGCCCTGGAGTCTACGGGAGGAGCTCCTGTGCTGATGACTTTGGGGGGCAATGGCATATTCCGGTATCCGGGACCTCAGGCGTATCGTACACAAAGCCTCTTATACATGCCTGAGGTAAGGTGGCGCCCAGAGGTCGGTATGGTTTGTATGCTGCCAGGGCGTCGGCAGATGCTAAAGACCTGGCGTTCCTTGATACTGAATGCTGAGCCAGCTTCACAGCCGGAGAATCGTACCGCACGCGGCCTAGGTGGTAGACCTGGAACACAGCACGGGAGGTGGCCCATATTCTGGTCGGGTGTGCCGCTCACTACCCTCCCCTGCACATCCTACCAGCAGCCGACACCGCACCCTCCATCGTACCGTCATGATAGGGCCTACTCCCAATGCACGTCATAAATTTTGCACCGACGCAAAACAAACGCGGCAATTTTTCTCTCTGTTTCGGTTGGCAGCCGTCCCAGCATTCAGTATCAAGGGACGCCAGCTCTTTCCTCTCTACCAACACCCATAGACACCCTCACAAAGTCGCAAAATACATGTCGCCGGAACGCCGGGAAGAAATGTGTATGAACTCGCGACTCTATTCGAGGAAGGTAAAAAGATTCGTATGTAGTATATTCATGGCCCTCGTGGCCTCCCTGGCATCAATAACACAGGAGATATTGATCTCGCTGGCACCTGTTCACGCACGTCAGTTAGCAAGCCGAAGCCGGCGACGACATATAAGCAAATCATGTAGACATGAGATAAAAGAAAACACGCGGAACCCACCCTGCGATATCATCTCGATGTTGACGTTGTGCTCTCCCAGCGTCGAGAACATGCGGCCGGCGATGCCGATCATGTTCTTCATCTCGGCGCCCACGAGGCTCAGGATGGCCATGTCGCAGAGGACGCTGACGTCGCCGCATTCCTCGAGCTCCCTCGTGACCTGCTCGAAGTGGCTGGCGGATGCGCCGGCGGCATGGATGGCCATGGAGACGTGGACCTCCGAGGTGGAGATGAGGTCAACGGAGATCTGGTGGCTGTCGAGGATGGAGAAGACCTTGGCGAAGAACCCGTGCGAGATGGACCGCTTGTTGGAGTGCACGTTGATGACAGCGATCTTGTCCTTGATCGTGACCGCCGTGGGCCGTTTCGGGGTCTTCCGTAGCGAGGGGTCCGACGGGGGTGATCTCTTGATCTGCTGCGCGGGGGATTGTACCGGGTCCGGAACGACTATAGTTCCGTTCCCTCGGGGGTTCTTGACGTTCTTGATTCTGATGGGTATCGGCGGCTCAGCCTTGATGACCTGGTCCATGGTCAAGTGGTGGATGACTTCGGAACCGTAGAACGTAAGTTCGGCCGCTTCAGAGGGCGTAATGGCCGCCAATAACCTCGCAGTCGGCACCTTCGTCGGATCCGCAGTGAAGATGCCATCCACCTCCTTCCATACTTGCATCTCTTCCGCGCTGAGTCCTACGGCAATCAACGCTGCGCATAAATCGGTGTAGCCGCGCCCGATGTCTCCATCCATCAAGCTTCCCGGCACAGTCCCAAAGAAACCCGTCACTACTGGCACTCTATCCTCGCAAGCTAGCAGCCTTTTCCGGAAGATAGCCGCCGCGTTTCTGTAAAACGCCGGGGTCAACCGGTCCGAGCTGTCGTGATGCATGACATCTGATAAGTCAACATATTCCGCCTCGACATGCTGTACCAAACGTTAGTTATCCGCACTCAATCACCGTATCCCCTTAACAAACCCTGTCTTTCAACATAGCAGCCATAAACCTGCAGCTCAGCTTCTCTCCAAAACTCACGACCCGGTCCTTCGATCTCGCGTTGACTTCCAAGTTGAACCGCTTCGCCGCAATGACATAGTCAATCAACTCTTGGCAGTCATCTTCAATATCTTTTGAGACTTTCATCTGTATATCCGAGTTCTTGATAAAGGATTGCACGGCATAGACGTGCTCGTTGCATATGTCCAACACGAGGCCCTTAGCTTCGTCGAAGAGCGCATTTTGCGTGCATTCGTCGCTTGTCGCCGCGCATAGGCTCCGTAACTTCTTGTAGACCTCTAATAACCTGGATAAACGCCATCGTCATGTTAGGCCGACGGGATGCGTAGCCGAGTAAGGCGGACACGGGCAGCGGTGACTCACCGACTGGTAGTACCAGTTACTTTCTTGCCTGAACTCCGAGCGGAACACACGACGACTATCTTATTCGACGCCAAGCTCGCCCTGGTCATATGCCATTAGACAAATCGAACGGGTAGATCATATAGCTATCGCATACCGAACTATATCCTCGACGATCTGCGCAAAAGTCAGTATGCGGTCAAACGGGTGAAGTTCTTAGGCGAAATGAGCGGTGAATGGAGTACGAACCTTATCTGGGAATTTTCCAACACTCGTGCCCCCAAACTTCTGGATTATCCAGCCATTGGCGCTGGAATTATGAGTCGCAACCGTCATGGTGTTGTCCACCTGCCCTGTAGGCTCTAGTAGGCAATTGCAACGGCGGAGGCAGACAGGATCGATGGCGGGTCAATTCTATCGCCAGCCCGAAACCACGGTGTTCAGGACGGAACCTGGAATTTCTGCAGGTTTCCTGGAAGGGATGCGTGTCAAAGCGGGAGATTAAGTTTCGAACTTAATCCTCTGGCTCCGGAGTCTCCGCGCCATGTTCAGGATTCGAGGATCGCTCTTCGTCAGCACCGCCCCCAAAATCGGAGTGAAGTTGCAAGAAAAATTGCGCGAAAGTGCGATGTCGCTATGGCGGGGCATTAAAAGCGGGACTATACTGCACGACAAGGCGGGGGATCCCGGACAAAGGGGCCAGGGGGGGGGGGAAAGCACATGGTAGTAGAACATCGGGAGCAAAATAAAGTTTCTGGCCCCTCCCCCTTGGAGTTATTGCGTTACACCGCAAAACGCCCCGAGGAAACGGGAGTGGTTTGGATGTCCCTCCCTGTAAGAGCTATCCTAAACGGGTATTTCTCTTTTTGGAAATCCGATCTGAGAGTCATCTCAAAACGGAAATTCAAAATCTATCCGCAATCTCGGAACCCGCTCGATCGGGTTTACCTTAAAGGTGGCTTGTCCCTATTATCAATGCCATGAGCGAATACCACTCTAGCATCATTTCTATGTCTTTGCCGCTGAATAAGGGCGCCGTTTGGAATTCCAAGCGAACATTCAGTCAGCTCTTCCATGCAGTCATCTCATATGCAGTTTTGTCCACTCAACAGGTTGCGATCTTACAGGGAGGAGTCATATAGTAGAAATATCAATCTTAAATTACTCGTTTTGTTATATATGCCTCTCTGCCCTTTTATACATCTTGGCTACGCCCAGGAACATCTCCGCCAACTAATACCTCTCAGCCTATATATAAGTATTAGGATAAGTATCAAATGGCCTAACCCAGGGAATAGCACAATGAAAACCCAGAAGATTATCCCGCCTCGGCCTCGACGAACGGTCTCCCGGGTCCCCAACACAGGCTTGTTCCGAAAGCCACCTACGATGCACCTGACGTACCGGCTAGTTGGGTAGTATCGGCGTCGTGCAGATACCGCTGCATGATGAGCAGCAGATAGCCGTCGGTCTCGAACTGACCCTCCTTCTCCTCGGCGTAGAAGGCCGAGTCCTTGGTGTAGACGGCAGCGTGGCACGTGGCCACGAGCTCGTTGAGCGCGGGCCGGTTGAGCGGCTCCGCCGCGAGGCACCGCGCCACGAGGAACCGCAGGTGGGCGTCGAGATCCGGCCGGACGTCCGCGTCCTGCACCGCGTCGCGGCACTCGTCGAGCTGCATCAGTCAGTTGCCCGGCTTCAGCGCGTTGACCATTACCTGCGTGATAAATACATTAGGTTAGGTATGATATCGTAGTGTCATTAGAAGCCCTTTTGCTTTACAGCGCAGATGCGGGTCCGGGGGAGGCACTCACCCTTCCGACAGCGAGGATGTTATGGTCGATTCCCGGGTTCCTGTCGCCCTCCGGCGACTGACTCGTGCTACGTCAGCGTTCTCGCGACGTCCCATGACGGAAACTAGAAACGAGAAAGAAAAGAAGCTATGCCCCCCACTCGAGCGGGCCACTTACTAGTCCTGCAAGTTCGCACGTCGTCGTAGTTTTCGACGTCGTCTTCGTCCACCTCTTCCGCGTTCGTGTGTATGCGGGCCTGGTCGAAGTCGATCAGTTTATCATGGGGACGAATTGATGTTCCGCGCGCGTCGCGTCGAAATCGCCTAGCATGACTGTTTATAGACCATTAGACCGTCGTGGAAAAAAGGCGGGTTTCAGGGGGCCACCCGCTGTTTTTGATGTGCATGTGCCGGTGGGCAAGAGCTTGCGGTTGTATGCCCTGCAGGGGCGTTTCGAGCCGTAAGTCGTTCGTCACCGTCCAGTTCGGCTCAACAGGTGGGTAGGCCATCGCGGCGCAAGCTTTCGCAACTTGTGGGCGGTTAGTCAAAGAGTTCTTTGGATGTAGCAACGTACAAGCAGTCCTCCAGAATATGGAAGGTCAGCGCAGCGCTTTTAAGCGTCTCTTCAGACACAGTAATCATGACCCCCCAAAGGAGCACCACGCCTCAATGGTCAACACTATCCGTAGTGCCCCTGAGCTTCACAAGCTGCGTCGGCCCTCAACATGGCAGTGGCGACTGCATCGAAACGGTAGACTCACGACACAGGAAAAAGGACCAGAACACGCGATTCGGTATATACTGGTCTCTCCTCCTTGTCTCCTGAACAAAACTGTCCAGCGTGCCGCATGGCAGGAACTTCAGCACCATATACGGCTGGCCGACCCAGGGGTTGCTGTCCAGGGCTCCGAGATTCACGATGTGCGCGGACCACCGCAGTTGCTATATCATTAGAAAGAAGTGTCTCAGCCAACAGCAGCGGTAACTGCTTCTCGAAAAAGGGGTGTCGGCGGAATGTGGCGAGCAACCCCACCCAGACTAATGAAACAAACCACGCGGTGAAGGGAAAGAAGAATCAGCTCTCCTCCAGCCAACCCATCTCGCGCCTTAAGACGTCCAAGCCCCCGAAGAGCCGCTTCCCGACGTACCTGTGGGGTGGCGTCGCGGCGGCGGCGGCGGCGCGGGCCCGCGTCATCGTGCCGCCGGCCCCGGGGCGCTCGAGGAAGCGGAGCGTAATGCCGGCCATGCCGCCGCCGATGACCGTCTCGAACTCGAACGCGGACCCACCCGCGGCGTCGCGGAAGTACTTGCGCGCCTCCTCCTCGACCTTCCTGGCATACGCCGAGTTCCTGCTCGCCATCGTCTACGGTGCAGTACGGGGGCGGTAGTATTGGTGGGTGGAGTACGGTGATGGGAAGCGTCCGTGGTGATGTGGTAACGTGTGCGTGTGCGTGCGGGTGTGCGTGCGGTGCGCCTGTGGGCGTTTGATAATTTACCCGATCGAAGCATTGATGCGTCATCATGGGTTAGCTGACAGTTCGCCCTTTGCAGGTGTATGCATAGTGTATAGGCCCGTTGCCCGAAGCGTCTTTGTGTCGGCGTGCTTTTGTGAGAGATGGGTAGATACTAATATAGGAGGGCTGCTTTCGGGTCAAGGTAGGTGAAAGGCATTTATTAGCGAGGCTTATGACTTTGTTCAAAGTCCTAGTCAACAAATGACTTCACAACTATTGCAACTATACGGTAGATAAAACTTCACTGACTGTGCATGATAGACCATATCATGTGAGGTCGAGATACATGAATCAGATAAGCATCGTAGAAGAAACCTCGGACATTGGTGATCATGTTAGAGGTCATCTAAGTTATGAGTATTCGTAATGGTATCACAACAACTATCATGCTACAATCAGGATTGTTATCCTAAGCACGGACAAAGCCCCAAATCAGGGGCATCGACATCAAAGCCTTCCCCCGGGGTGATCTGAGAGCCCTTCTCTCATAGCCAGCCAACTCCTTTCCAAACCGTACCGGAGCCGCTGCCAAAGTATGAATAACACAAGGCCTTATCCGCACAAGGACAAGGCCACCGACTCTATACAACTCCACTGACACATCGCCTCTATACCCATCAAGATTACCGTATTTCGTCGTACTCAGTCGTACCATCGTACCATCATGCTCAACATCCGGGCACATGTTTTCTAAGGTGACTCGCGAAGTTATCGCCGTTAACGCGCAGGATATACACCAGGGATAATATGGACAGATCGAAGCCATGGAAAGATCGCAGAGTGATAGAAGCCCAGGGTGAGGAGCTGCAGTTCACTGCAGCGACTGATCGAGGCCTAGCTGTAGGTCTTGGCCGCGGTCTTGCTGGAATTCGAATTTGTCCATAGGGAATTCTTCTTCGGGAGTCCTAATCCCGATTGCACTGTCATCGTGCAGGGGGTCCTGTTGGGCTGGGTCGAGCTGATTGGGGAAGGGTGCCCGATCGGGTTGCGGCTGGGAGGCTTTCGAAACATTGAGTTCGTCGCTGCCGCTGCTAAGACGCGAGCTTTGTCGGCTAGCATCCTGGTTGGCGACGACCGAACTTTTCGGTAAATCCCTCGCGGCTGGGGCTGAGCTCCTAGACTGGATGAAACCGCCCTGCTCTGCCAAGAAGGAGATCATCTCGTCAATCCAGCACTTTGTCACCCACCAGGATCCGAAGCTCTTGCCCTGAGCTATCGTGATGTCCCGCATCACTTCAGTACCGACCCTCTGGACACACCACACAACGTCTGCCGGGGTTGCGTAAGGGAAGCGAGTGGTTAATGACCGAAGGAAGATGACCCATCGGTCGAGCACGTTTTGTGCACTAGTATCATCGGAAGCACTATCATTCGAGCTACGACCATTTCGCAGGAGGACGTCACCGTAGAGTGTGAGGCATTCGATCTCCCAGGGAACGTTCTGCGGATCTAGCAAGTCTCGAATCTCGTTGAGCAAGAGATTGACAACATCGTCCATTGCTCGAGTAGGGACACTTTCGGCCACCTTGCGTATTCTCACCATAGTGATCCAGTCTAGGTACATCATGTCTCGGTTTGCCGGGTTCGACAGCATGTTTGCCGCGGCATGGGCAGTCAGGTTAACACGTAAAGCCCGGTCCAAAAGACCAGCAAAAATTGTGGCGGGAGCCTCCTTAGCTTGAACCACGTGTCTCGGCTGGCCTTGGAACGATTCGCGGATGTGAGGGATCAGTCGCTCCGAGATATTTCGCAACGTGTCGAGCACCGGTTTCGGCACCACCTGAAGAGTAAGGCTGGAAATAATCCGCATCATCCGTTGATAGAGAACGAAATCACACTCCTCTATCCATGCCGCAATGCTCGGGTTAGCGAAGAGCTTCTGGACAGGCATCGTGAGCGTGCCTTGGAATGAGGTGTAGAGGTGGAAAAAGGTTTTCTCTTTGCAATACCGTATGCACTCCACGAGCGAAGTGCAGTGTGACCGATATAAAGCTGTCAAGGACTTCGCTGCATCAGGGTCAGTTCCGTTCGGTAGGAACGGCTCGATTCGTGGCAATTTGAGCGGCTCCGCCTGTTGAAACGGCTCTTCATGATCCGGTGCGAACGAGAAACGCAGCATCGTCTTAGACGTCGTTGAATGCAATTGATCGAGGTTGGATACGTCCGGTTGGTTATACAGACTGTGAGTTCTGGAATGTGAAGTGCCTAATTTAGCTTGATCTGGAGTCTGATGCTGGGTATCAGGCGACGCAGGATCTGGCTTTTCCGCATTTGATGCAGGAGCCTGTGAGTTTGTAGTGCTGCTACAAGTAAGAATAAGAAGCGATGATCTTACAAAGGGGCACGCTTACTGGAAAGTCTGAGAGAACGATGATGGCTCAGGATAGGGAATGGCCGGTTGGATCGGCGGCTCTCTTAGTTCGGGCTGATCTTCTGCTAAGGAGAAATTGACGTAGTGATACTTGGATTCGCCGCGCACACCAAGTCGTCGCGTCTTAAGGCCGGGGAAGAGCACTCGAACCAACTTTCCGAAACTTGCGGGATTCAAGACCGTTATTCTCTCAGTCGCACATCGGGACGCGTAGTTCGCATAAACCCTACCCCTGGGAACAGAACCCTTTCCCTTCGAACACACCGAATTGATCCTACAAAACATTAGCGCAACTTACATTACTAAATGGGTTCGAATTGTTTTCTTCCCGCGGGAAGGTGACGCACCAAAGCATTGCGAAGACCTGACGGGTGCGCTCAGAGTTGGGACCTCGCTCATTGCCGTGTAATTCGGATGCGACCTCCTCCAATTTCCGGTGCTTGTTGGCTTGGAAGAGCTGGCGCATCTCCAGCTCATTGTTGGCGCTGGTCCGACTCGTAGTCGGCTTGCTGGCAGGAGGAAGTCCAGCGAACGAATCCCCGTCCTCGTTCTCGTCTCGATCCATCATTTGGCTGTCGGGGTCGGTGAAGCTCGCACCGGCGCCAAATGTCTCGGCCGCCAGCGGGTGATGCATGCCTGGGTGTTGCGTATACGGTATAGCGGATGCGACGGATGAGTGCATGCTGGCGTCCATGGGGAAGGACTGGGAAGGCTGCAGCTGCGTTGCGGGGCGAAGCACCATCTCTTCGGCGGACATCTGTGATTGCGCTGCCGACATATCCTTAGGAAGGCCGTGGGCATGAGGGTGACTGTGCTCGTTGGCATTCCATTGGTCTGAGAAGGCACCATGATGATGCGCTGCTACCGGATTAGGTGCGAAACTCTGGTCGAGATTGGGCTGTGTTGAGATGCTGTGAATAGATGCTGTTGACCCTCTCGACTGAGTTCTCTTTCTTGTATGATGCTGATGCTGCGCCATTGCGCCAGGCTCTGGAGGCTGAGAACCTAAAGAAAATATTAGACAAAGAGGACGAGATAGCAATATATCAATGTCTATCGACCGAAGGGGCATGGGAAAGTAAAGTGCAAGACCAGGGGCGGTCGAGTCTTAGAAGAGGGTTGAGGCGTACCAGTCTCCATGACAGGGGGATCTGTTTACCAGCAAATAAACAAGGCCCAGGAGGAGCTGGACTCGGCAGGTGGATGCTGCAACAGACTAAGAGCGCGTTCAACAACGAGGCCAAAAGAATAAAATGGAATAGGATTATTACAACAGGATACTGGTACTGTTAGTATATGAGATACTGGCACCTAGGTTTGTCGTGGTCGCATCTAACGTCGACTAGGTGTTATGTCGCTTGTAGCGAAAACCAAAATTGAGGAGCGAGCCTGTTGTCGCAATGGCAACCAGAATATCAACTGAAAGGGCCGGCCAACTGAGGAAAGGAATTCCCGTTGGATGCTTTGGGGCTGGTAATGCTAGGAACCTTGGTCCGAGCGCGTCTTGTTTTGCGGGGCTACCGTAGCAATTCGCGGTGGGTGCAAAGTGGGTGGTCGGTGGCTGGTAACCGGCACTTTGGACGGGCTGGGACGAATACGTCACGTGTAGCCAGACAAAAGACGAGAGACAATTCGGAGTCTCTCAGTTTACTTCGTACATGCTTGGTTAAATATTTGTCTGGGCAACTGTTGGCTGGAATTCTATCCGTTCAATCTTTGTCTTGCTTGAATAACTACAAAGTGCCTATCTCCAAGTTCCGAGATATCGGATTCTCGAATACAAATACGTGCCATAAACCTACGCACAGACTTACCAGTGGTTAATCACCTTGAATACTGGCATGGAAAGCCTATCTGGCATGGAGACGGCTTCGTAGTCGTACCTAGAGCTGCATATTCGGACCATGCCGCAATATCAGAGTTTTGATACGTCTACTAGCAACTTGAATGACCGAGACTATAAAAAGAGAGAGCTTGACTTAAGATGATAAAGCAGGTGTGGCTGATGATTGCTTTCGAGCTCTCTACTGTACATATCGTTGTAATGTAGCCCACGAATGGAATTGCACAACACCCACAACACCCACAACACCTTGCCTTAACATGTGAAAGATTACAAGCCACATTCATACGTGCATAATACACAATACAAATTGATGCCACCCCAGCCCCCCCTTCGAGCGACCATTTCGTACTTCGTACGAAGGATCAATGATAAGAGTGGGCAGGCCAACGCACCTATCACCAACCGTCTAATGTTCGTTCCCCAATGAATTACATAGTATGAATCCAATCCTTAACAAATCCACCTGGGCACCAGCTGCGTGATCCATTTTCCTCCTATTTAAAAGGCCAGAGTACGTCCTCAAACCATTTGTAACCTCTTTGCATCAGAGTTCCCATGCTTTTCATAGCCATACTCAAGCTCCAGTATTAGGGTATAACACAGGTATGCCAACCACATTCCCCCCTTCTTGCATTCCGTCATATTTCCAGCTAGTCAGTATTCCATGTACATATCAGTATCTTATAAGCACAAGGTGGCTTTTTACTAACCCTAACGATCCCGGTCTCCTTAGTGCTAGCTTCCACCGCCTGACATCACGCCCTTTTTCTACCCCTCTGCCATCATACTGTCGAGCCTTCTCCTTGACTCCGAGTTACTTATCACCAACACCCGTCAGCTACCTCTAAAACCAACGTTTCGCCTCGGATATATACGTAAAGCAACATCTGCAAATATGTCTGCTCAGGATCGCGTTCAGCATTACATCTCCTCGCTCGACCGAGAGGTACGCAAAACCCGAGGTAGCTGAGCCTCGGGCGCTTATGTCCAAGGCTTTCTTCACATGCACTGACCTGAACACTAATTTGATAAAAAAATCGTGTAGCTCTCCAAGTACCCTGCCCTTAGCAATATCGAGAAGCAGACGTCTGTTCCCAAGGTCTATGCGGTTATCGGCCTGGCCGCCCTCTATTTCTTCTTCATCGTCTTCAACATTGGCGGTCAGCTCTTGACCAACCTCGCCGGCTTCGTCATCCCGGCTTACTACTCTATGCAAGCGCTCTTCAGCGTCAGCAAAGTCGACGATGTCCAATGGCTTACTGTGAGTTGTTGGTGCGAATGCCTCCTTATTGATTATGAGCTAACTTGCTCCAGTACTGGGTCGTCTTTGCCCTCTTTACGTAAGCAGCTTCGCCCAGGAGAATGTGGTCTTCGCCTACTAACATCAAGCACAGCGTCCTTGAGAGCTTGCTCAACCTTGTCTACTGGTTCCCTTTCTACTACACTTTCAAGTTTATCTTCCTCCTCTGGCTCGGGCTCCCCGCCTTCAGGTTAGTAGAATGCCCCCACAGCGCATTCCTCGCTAGAAGCTAAACGGTGCCCAGCGGTGCCCAACTCGTTTTCCGATCCTTCTTCCAGCCAGCCCTTGGCCGATACTTCTTCGAGTCCGGCTCAACCGCTGCGAACCTCCGTGCGAAGGCCGACTCTTTCGGCAAGAGCCAGTAAAACTGGTCAACTTGTTCGTGCGATATCACCCCCGAGTGTGCCCAGAAAAGACAAGCAAGAAGCGCGCTCGTGTGGGTCGATTATCTTTATAGTCACTGGCTGACTAGTTCCCTGTTGAGCGATGACGAGCTCGAATGACGGCCGGTATCAGCCGAAAGACTCATAAGGGTGCTTCTGGGTTTCGAGATGCGGATGACTTTCCTAATGACTTCCTGGGGTCACCGACCATGCTATTCAGGAGTTAGGGGTTTCTTCGACAGTCAAAGAAATCGGTAGATGGAGACGAGGATGTATGTATGGCTGGTAGTTGCAGAGTGGATGACATGATAACGGTTTCTATACACCATTCGCGAATGCGTCTAACCGTGACGGCGTATTATGTAAGGCTCTAGATATGCTACGGTAAAGTACCTGATTAGTCAAGTTGAAGGTTTCGGGAACTGAGGACTTCTAAGATGGCCTTCGGGACATCCAAGTGACGAGGCAGCCTTGAGCCACCATATGTCGTTCAACAAGCAGCCTGTCTCCAGGACCAAGACATTCCAGTCGAATAGCTTGGCGAAGGTTGATTGATGCAACTGCTGCTCATGATTATATCTATATCTACTAGTACTAGCCTAAGTATATTCGATGCATATGTGCAAGACACTACCTAGCCTTTCGACATCCTAACCCAACAGTCAGCAACGATTGATAAACACCTTGCTCTCGAAATCGATGGGGTACGAAGTGTACGTCGGGAAATCAGAATGTGGTATGTAAACTTCATCTAGTCCATCTAAGACGAACTGATCAGGTCTAGAGCTAAATACAAGACTCATCATTGTATGGTGGGAAGCCCTACGAGGCTGGATGGAGGTGGAATATATATTGTACTGCCTTACCTTGCCAATATAGAACTGTTGTTGGCGCAACACAACTGTTAACCAAGCGGATTATTCTAGTAGAGACTGCTGCTTGCTGCTATTCGAGTCAGAATCTCTTACGAAGGAGCCGACCTAGATGCGAGATCCATCGCGAACAGCTGCTCAGTCGATTGCCAATTCTCCGCAGGCTCAACCATGTCGACGGGAGAGCCAGAGGGCAGTCCCGACAAGCTTAGCTGGCTGAGCGATCGGATTACCAGACATGAATAGATCATCCTAGCGGATCAGAGATGTGTAGATAGGAGACTTTTCACTTACCTGACATTAAATAGGAAGAGAGACTGCTTCCTTCTCAGACTGGCGCTGGCGTCTTCCCAAAAAATATTTGAGAGCACAGATGGACAAAAAAGAGATCAACACGAAGGAATGTCCATACTTGCTTCAGGTCATCACCGCATCATGGTAGCGCGCAGTTAAGGGCCCTCGTGATGATGGTTTTAAGCAAGGGATTGTTTTTTCAAGTCACTCTCGACACACGCATCGGAGTCGCCAGTAGCGTGGAATGCGAAAAAAAGAGATTTCGGGCGCGGGCTGGCGATGATTTGAGTTGGTGGTCTTATCAAATGTTTAGTGGAAAAAGAGAAAGAAGGGAGAAAGAACGGTCTAAAATTGGAAACATAAAAACTATATTGATAAAAAATGACGTTGAAAATTTTGGACCTAACTCACCGCTTTCGGCATCCAGTTTCCAGACGTTCGGAGGGGTGCACGAAGTACCTCTAGGTACGTGCCCCACCACAACAGTGCACCTATTATAGAACACCAAACACATTGTGCACCTGGGCGTTGAATCGTGCACTCTGGGGTTCACATCGGACAACGCCAATTGGGGAAGCCTTGAGTGCTGCATCTCGTTTAGCTATTGCACCTTAGCTCTAGCTACTATGTAGGCGTCTGAAGCGTTGTGCATGGGTGGTATCTGTGCCACGAGGAGCTGCACATGCATACACGTATGTAGGGCGGGCCTTACTATGTAAGCAGCAGCGTCAACAATGCTATGGATACCCTAGATAGTTTTGTGAATGCGAATGTGCACGTCTCTGAAGACATCTGCACTTCCTGGACTTCCAATGACACCAGAATGGGGTCACTCAAGACGCCTTGAAAATAAAGTGCTAAACATACATATAATAGACATACATACATGCATGTAGTTAAAAGTCTAGTTGGGTTTATGAAAACATGTACCGAGTCTGTACCTGCGATCCTTTCCTTCACACGAGGTACATAAGTGTGTACATATACTGACCTGATAATAGCCCTATTGGGCTTGCTTGCAGCCAGCGCACCAGAATCCAGTTGCCTTCGACAATGTGGCAGCTCTGGAGATGTTAGGTAAAAGGTTAGGTAAGTTTCAAGAGGTACTATTGTAGTAGGAGGTACCTAACCTTTTAGTGGCGGGCGGCAGGCGGCGGGTGAGAAAGAGAAACCCATTTCAGATAGATCGTGTGGTCGTTCCTGACAATTCGAGCTCAACTTTCTTCCGCCAAAATATCTTTCATACCAAATACGAAAGAGTCCAAAGAAAATTCCTCCGATCCATTCCTCCTCCCGAACTATTGTCAAGTGCCCATCACAGCCCAGTTAATGCTATAATATAGCACAACCACGGATATCTGTTATTACTATTTTGGCCCGCCACATAAAATATCTATCCGTCGATAGACATTAGCATTCTGCAATATACAAACTCAAGCGCATACATAAATACATACCTACATACACATCGTTGATATTGATCTTGCCATTATTAGTCTTCTTTTTTTCCCATCCTGTGAACCACCTACTCGCCCGCACCCACATTACCTTCACCCTCGCCCTTGCCCCTCGTCTTCGCCGTCACCTTCGCCCTCACGTCTCCGAGTCCGCCTCTGTCTTAGTACCTGGCCCCAGCTCGCTGCAATTGACTTTAGATCCCGGTCTCGTCGAGGAGCTACGTGGGCGACGTAATTTGTATAAAATACGAGATTAGGAAAGTTATACGATCATGGATAGTAAGGAGTCGATATGGAGCCGCCGTAATAAGTATGTCTTTGCCGATCCCATCTCATAAGGAAGAGCTAACCAGTGCACGTTCTCTCCCGTATAGTGCCAGCAACCTCTCGCTCTCCACGCCTGCAAATAGCGATAGCTCCTCCTTTACACGAGATTACTCCTCCCTGACGAAGCGCAGCGCCGGTGCTTCTTCGTCCCATGGTCGTTCAAACCCGTTCAACGCCACCACCCAGGGTGGCGGGATCGCATCTCCCACCGGCGGGGCATCCAACCAATTCGGTCTCGGGTCCGGCGCCTTTGGGTTTGCCGGTTCGGCTAAGACCCCCAAGACCCCAGGAAATCCCTTCGACCAAGCAATGGGCGCATTCGGTGGTGTCAAGACCCCTTCCACTGAGAAATTGTCCAAGGATGCTCTGAAGTCCTCGGCTACCGGCAAGCCGGCCATGGGTGCCATCTCAGAAACCGGCACCCAGCAGACCACCTCCCAGTCAGCACACCCTCTCCGTGACAGTTGGGTTTTCTGGTTCCGGCCGCCGATTAGCAAGGCCAACGGATATGTCGAGTACGAGAAGAGCGTTCATGCGATAGCGCAGGTGTCAACGGTAGAGGAGTTTTGGGCGGTCTATCGTCACCTGAACCACCCTTCTGCGCTACCCGAGAAGTCGGACTACCATCTGTTCAAGAAGGGCATCCGGCCAATATGGGAAGACGACGAGAACAAACAGGGTGGCAAATGGATTCTACATTTGAAGAAGGGTGTTGCGGACCGCATTTGGGACGATACAATGATGGCATGCATTGGCAATGAGCTCGGTGATGAATATGATGAGGTCTGCGGTGTTGTGCTTAGCGTGCGCAACGGCGAGGACGTCCTCAGTATCTGGACTCGTCACGATGGACAGAGAAATAACAAAGTTCGGTATGCAAACTCTGCTCATCCGTATTTGAATGTACGTCTCGCTAACTCTTCGGCAAGTGACGCGCTGAAACGCGCGCTCGACTATAAGTCGCCCCTCAACTTTGTGTATAAGAGCCACAACGAGAGTCGGGCGAAAGCCAGCAATCACCACCACGGTGACAACCAAGCAAACAAGCGCATGCCGCACCATAACAAAACCCCAAGGCAACCGCAAGAGGACCAGCGACCATAGGAGGCGTCGATACGCAGTCGGCGCTGCAGCATCCTCTCCTTCCGAGTCGTGATTCTTCTGCCACTGAGAATCCCGATTATGATTCAGAATATGTCGATGATTTCCCGAACGAAGCTATCACGGTCGACCGTCCTAGCTCGGAATGGGTTTCTAACTTTCTGAACGAGCGGCGATCTTCTTACGATGAAAGCACCACCGAAAGGCAACGGTGCTAGCGATGTTTTATCATTATCCGCCAGTGTTCCCTGAGATCCTATCATGTATCCCCCACTCGGCAATCGCTATTGGCGAGTCGGGGGCCATAGGCTACCGTGGCACAAGCGTGGCCGGGGTACTAGTCTAAGCCCATATCGTTGTATGTAAAAACCTGTATCACCACCATTGATGGCTAGCGTTAAGGTTTTTTGAGCAAGAGTGTGTGTACATAAGGGGTGCACACGGGATTCCCTCAGCATGAAAGGAATAGCAAAAAAATGAAGCATGAGACAAAGACTACTGCGTTCGAATATGCTTGCCGTGAACGTGTCGGTACGGGATCATGTATTATTGCAGTTCTCTCCTCGAGGCTACTGGGCTATGTAGGCAACCCCCGTGCCTTCATTCAGGAATATCAGTAGCGCTTTTCCGCTATGACTGTTCTGCTGGGCTACGTTATCCTTTATCGTAGGGGGATGGAAGGCGCGAACCCCCTTTCCCCCTCCCCCACCCCATTCTTTTCGCCCCCTATCATCGCGACTGCGTTCCACGAAATCAACGGGCGAGCCATTATTCCGCACTAGATGGCTAGCCAAGTATCCTCTCCGGCAGCGGGAGAAAGAAAGAAGCACAGAAGCTACGCGTGTCTCGACATAGCCGAAGCCACATACAAAAAGAACGCCTGCCCTGGAGCCGAAACAGCACAGTCGCAGTCGCAGTCGCAGCTGCTCCTTGATTCCCCCGAGAACGAGAAGCCAGTTCCGCCTCGGTGGTTCTCGCTTCAATGGAATCGATTCGTTACCTCGGTGGCGGTTCCTTCGGCGCACACGTCGCTTTTTCGTCTCGTGGTTTGCGAGATCTCCCCCCTGCCCCGCCCCTTTTTTCTCGGGGTTGTATTCGGTGGTGGTGTCTGGCTCGACTCCCTGGATGGGTCCGCGACGGAGGGTGCTGATTAGTCCGGCCGCCGTCGGGGAGGGCTTTCGTCGCCCTGCCATCTGTCTAATAAGTCTGACCTGGCAATAAGGGTTCGGCGCCGGCGAAGGCGCAGTCCGGCCCATCGAGGGTGTGGTTGAGGTTTAAGAACGACCTCTCGTTTTCTTCCCCCCCACCCACACGAAAAACCAGGTTATCTAGCTTAGCCAACCAAGGGGGGGGGAGGGAATACCGCGACCTGGAGGTCTATTGACTCCGGTCGTGTTTCATACAGGGGGGCCCGGAGGAGGTCGGCGCGCCGGGCCTACGTAAGTACTATATTTCGTCCCCCGGGAAGAGGAAACGACACCACTCTCGCAGTTGACGAGTCGGACCCGGTTCTCGGCTCGGCTCCGATGGTATCACCACCAGCAACGGTCGCGATCGGCGCGAGTCGTGAGGCTTAACCTAAGTCCATACCTACGACATCCGAGTTCCACATGCCTGTTTACGTAGTGAGGTGGTTGGGAGTAGGGCTTGCTTGGACCCGGCTTCACCTCTCAAGGGGGGACTTGGTAGATGCGGAGGACGCGGGCTGGGTTGAGCCAAATACCTGGTTAGGGGCGACGTGGATACGTGTAACGATGGGGAGACGATAGACAGGCGATGGGAGGTCTTGATAAACGGGATAGACACGGGAACGAAATAGTTTATATCCGCGCTCTAGAAAGTCACCTATCCACATAGGAAGCTTCGTCATGTTAGGAAAGCTGCTGAGCCGCGGGTAGCTTCATGAAATCAAGCAGGACATGATGTTTTCGAAAACACGGGGCTCAGGAAAATAATATTATATACGCAGAAGGTATCGTCAATTCACGACCGCGAATATGATGTACCTATGCAAGTAGTCAAAGACGAGCCGGGCAAATGTATGAGATGTCGCCGCGATCTTTCAATGCCCTAACAGACTCCTGAGCTAAAGGTTGGGATGCGGTATAAGTAGGGGGGTTATCAGTGGGATCCATCACCCATGCATCCACCCGTGGCAGTAAGCAACATCCATCATCCGTGGCATATCCTGCACACAATTGCCTGTACGCCTCTTTCTCGCGCAACATCTCCTTTCCTTATGTAACGCAACCGTACCTCCCTAACGCTATACCCAGACCGTTAGTCAGGCTCTGTCTCGACTAGTTAGTTATCCAACATCCTTCGCCTGTACTCCCAGTAGCCCCTGCGCACGCGATCCCACTTCTCCGCGAGGCGCCTGAGACACAGGTCGGCGCGTTCGCGGTCGCCGGCCTCCTTGTACGCGTCGGCTAAGTAGTCGAGTGCGTGGGAGCTGCGGACGACCTCGCCCTCCTCACCGAGCGCCTTGACGTAGCCCTCGGCGAAGGCGCGGACCTCGCTCAGACCCCGTCCGCCCTTGGCCAGCACGCCGCGCAGGTAGTTCCAGGGGCTCTGGTTCTGGGGCGCGAGGTCTATCTTCTGGCGCGCATAGGCGAGCTCGCGGTCGATGACGGCGGCGGGCACCGCGGGGTCGCGCTCCGTGGCGTGCGAGGCGGGAGTGCTGCGGCCGGGATCCGAGAAGACGACGAAGAAGCGGTGCGACCAGGCCGAGTTGTTGCGCACGTCCTCGTCGATGAGCCGCCCCAGGTCGCTGAGCTCCGCGCCGCCCCCTTCCTCGTCGCCGCCGTAGCCCGGGTCGTTGGAGGGCCAGAGCGCCGCGCCCAGCTTGCGCACCAGGTACTGCCGGTAGCTCCAGACGTGGTAGTTCTTGGCGTCGAGCGCGAGCATCTGCGACACGAAGTCGAGCTCGGAGCGCGCGAGGTCTTTCACGTCGTCGGCCGACGACGCGATCGCCGGGTAGTAGTGGTCCAGCAGCAGCTGTCGGTGGTGCCAGATCTGGTAGTTCTTGAGGTGCTCGAGCGACACGGCGTTCAGCCACTCGATCTCGTCGGGGATCGAGATGTTGAGCGCCTCGACGATGGCGAACCGGTACAGCCAGACCGTGTAGTGCGCCGGGTTCATCGAGATGATGTGCTCCGTCAGACGCAGACAGCGCGGAGAGTGCTCTTTCTCGGCCATGACGGCGCGTAGGTAGGACATTGCTAAATTGCGTTTCTTTCGTCAGTAAGCCACTCGAAATCGAGACAAAGATAGACAGGATGGGGAAGGTAGTGGATGGACATACACTCAGCGTAATCATCCGGATACGCGATAGCCGCGAGGGCTCCCTCAGGCTCGGCCTGCGGTATGGGCGCAACGTCGTCCCACTCCGGATCCAAGGCATACGAGCCCTGCCTCACGCCATACAACTCCATCCTGAGGTCGGCCATCTCTTTGCGCCTCACCCTCTCGGCCTCGATATCCTCCTCGGAGCACCCGTAGTCGACGCTCTCGCCGGTATCGTAGCGCACGAAACCGATCTTCTCGCGCGTCCTGCGATTCCTAAAGCGGTCGCTCCGTATCTGCAGGAGGAACAGGCGGTCCTCCTTCGCGCGGCGGGCGTCGAAGTCCTCGATGGATGCGTACTCGCCCCGGTCGCGGCCCCCGGCGTCGCGCCCCCACTGGAACGGGCGCGGCCTCGGTAGTCTGCGTAGCGGCAGGCTCGCCTCGTTGGCCTGCTTCCAGAGCTCCTTCTGGGCCTTCTTTGAGAGGACGTCGGCGGCGACGCCCGGCTTCACGTACTCGGCGTTGTTGTAGGCCTGCAGGGCGGCGGGGCTCATGCCATGGGGGCCGAGCTCCTCGAAGGCCTTCTGGTGCGGGTTCGTCGCCCAGTAGCGCTGCCAGCTGCGCTTGTTGGGGGTTCGCGGGGGTGGCGGTGGCGGAGATGCTTGTTCTTCCTTGGCTGGGTCGGCGAGGGGTGGTAGGTTAGCATTTATGTGTCAAAGATCATCGATATATATGCGTCTCGTCTTGTGTTTTGTGGTATAGAAATACTCATCAATACGTGAGTGGGTGTGATACGGTAACATGTTGTCTTTGTTTGCGAGCTCACATAATTCACAGATCATATCATGTTCAATCGAGAGGGCTAAAACAAGGGCATGCCGACTTACATTCAGTTGTTGCCTTCGCCTTGGAAGCTCCCTTGATCTTGGGAGGCATTATTACATGTTGTTGTTTTCGACGAGTTTACCAACGAGTTCGGTAGGTTAATGTACATCATACTTACAAGCGGATGGTGGGGTTGATCTGAGATAACGTTACAGTAGGTACAAAGAAATACCTGCACCGGCATGGTGGGGCCGAGTACTTACATTCAATTTTCGAGATCGGAGCATTCCCAAAGTTCCCCCCCATTTACGGCAGCCAACAGGCCGGTACCTAACCAGGGGACCCTGCATGCAGATAGAGACATGCGCCTATCCCGAATACATAGGGCCAGCGGCAGACGGCTTGCTATTTAATGCGTTATATATCTAACATTACCTTATCATTTATTCTCTACGCGATACGTATAACATAGGGAGTTATTCAACAATGATAATATTGAATATAGAACCACGTTGAAGCGCTAAAACATGCAGAAGGTAGCAAGCCTGCTTTCGTATTATATATATATATAAGGGGATGATAATTATATTATACTTTTTAGAGTAATAACCCACGAGCGCGCGCTCCGTGAAAATCATCCTTTCCAGCCCCTGCCAATTCGCCATGAAGCTCATCCGCCCAAGGGGAAGTATTACATCCGCCAACAAAAGTTGCACTGCCCCCTCTGCCCTCCTCTGCCCTCCTGTTCGGGGCCATATACCGTAATCAGCTGTCGACCCTCCAGAACTTCCAGCCTTCCCGCTCGCCGACTCCGCCGTGGACGCCCACCAGCCTCTCGACGCCCTCGTTGCCGGGAGCCTTCAGGAAATTGTCGAGGCTGATCTCCATGCCGCCCTCCTCGTCCTCGTCCTCGAGCCCGTTCTTCAGCACGGCCGGCCACAGCACCCCGACGCCGTCGCCCCCGAGCGTCGTCTCGAACTGCAGGTAGCCCTCCTCCTCCAGCCGGGCCCCCAGCCTGGCCAGCTTCTCCTTGGGCACGTCCGGACGCATCAGGGATATCGAGCAGCCGCCCCCTCCCGCGCCCGTGAGCTTGGTCCACCCGATCTCCTCGTGATCCACCAGCTCCCGTATCCGCTCGAGCCGGGGGTGCGAGACGCCCAGCGACGCCAGGAGGCCGTGGTTGATCGTCATGAGTTCTCCTACCCGCTGTAGGCTCTCGTATTCCTTACTGTCGAAGTCGTCCTCGGTGATCAGGCTCTCCGCGCTCCTCGTGATGGTGTCGATGCCGTCTAGGATGTTGCCTACTAGTTTCGGGTGGGCCTTTTTTAGTTTGGCTACCTTGGCCACCTGCGCCGCCGTAGACTTTGGCGTCTTGCTATCCACTAACAGCAAGGGTAATTCCGGAAAGTTCCATAGTGGCGTTACTATGGGTGGTTTCTGATAATCGGGGCGCTGGTAGACGACCGCCTTGCCCTGCGTCGCGACCGTGTTATCCACCCCTGACGGGTTACCGTGTATGGCCAATTCGCCCACAAATGCCCACCTGTTTATCCTCTCCAATTGCACTTGTGCCTCGTCAGAAGGCTGATCCGGGTGTGGTCCGGAGAGTGTACGGATTTGTAATAGCATAGCGGCAGCAAGGCAGACCGACACCGAGGCACTGCTCCCCACTCCCGCACCGAGGGGTATCGTCGAGCGCAGCGTATATAAGCAGCCAGCCGACTTCTTCGACCCCAGCGAGAGAAATAGATACAGGAACGACGCGGCGGCATTTTGATGTACTTTGCGATCGGCGTCTGACTTGTTGGGCGAGACGACGGTTAGGTGTGGTTGTATGGCCTCGACCAGATCGGGGTCTAGGGATGTCACGAGGTCGTAGTAGTGCTTCTTCTTGGACGGGTGCGAGAAAGCATCCCAAGGCAGATCGTCGATGACCCATGTGTGCGTAAGATCAATGTCTGGAAACTGTAGCGTTACCGTGCGCTTCGATTTGGAGAGCGTCGTGACTAGAAGATAGGAGCGGAGGGAGATAGAAGCGGCAATAGCAGCCTAGAGATACAGAGGCAAAGAGTTAGTAGGTGCAAGAACGTGTTTGATGTTGTGCAGAGTTAGTTTTATACCACGTACCTTGCCATAGACGACGGCATGTTCTCCAGAGACGATGACCTTTCCTGGGGCCGACACCATGAAAGCCGGCATCATTGGACTGGACATTTTGCGCTGCGCCCTCCCCCGATGGGTGTCTTCGGAGGTCTCCCCATTGCCGTCGGTGTGTCCATTCAAGTGCAGCTTCTCCATATCGTGGTCAACGCCATTGACGCCGCTGGTCATTTTTCTGAGCCGCGCTTTCAGGCGTCACCGGGCCCTTTCTCGTTCGACGGGGGCGGAATTATTTTAGCAGGTCGGGGAGGCTCTGGGTTCCTTCATTCGTAACTTTCCACGTCTCGATTCCTAGCGACAAGTCTGGCACCAAGGGGCAGGTCGCTTCTATCTCGTCGCACAGTAATAGCCAAAAGCAGGGAGGGAGCCCTTGCGCTAAGTAAGTGTGATTGACGTCGCTGGCACAAAATCGGGAAAGGGAGCGAAGATATATGTAATATTTATATGTAAGGCTGCACGAGTTATCGCATCCGCGCCGAATCTTGCTCAGTCTGGCATCGTTAGGTACAGACAGATATCGGGGTTACTCGAAAGGGAAATTAAAAAGAGCCGGGTGATACCGTCCCTGATGCCGCGAGACATGGGTTACGTAAATTGATGCGAGTGGGCTAAAAAGCCTACGCGCATACATAGTAGTCCACCGCCGTTGGGAGATCCGGACAACCCGGGAACCTTCATGCAACTCTATACTTCCCTTATATGGCAAACTTTCCTGCATACATAGTAATAGTAGCACGGGTCGTATACAACAGGAACGAAACAACACGGGAGGACCGACACTACACGTTGGCGCCAGCGACAGTTCACGGAAGAGAAGCACTTAGGGAATGGCGCCGAGCAATAGCATGAGGTAGAAATCCCCATCGATTGTTGTCTACTGGGCAAGGGATGATAGGGTAGAGAAACATATCGTTCCCCTCACAAATCGAGGAGGAACCCCCTGATAGACAGGACAGCAAAGGTGAGAACAGGGGCGATTCGTGCTAGCTCTATGTATGCATGTAAAGGGGTCCCGTTGCACCGGGACGCGCGACCACGTCGGGGCAGGGCAGCCAGTCATCGTCCGCTCATTAGAAAACCATACTCTGGGAATTGGCCCCTCATAGGGCGGCAGGGGGTGGGAAGCCCCTTGTAAATGAGCCCAAGCCCCATTTTCCCGGACCGTTGAGAAAGCTCTGCTGCCACACCTAACAAGCTCAGGAAGGCCCGGATGTCCACATGGGGTTTCCAATATTGCTCCATGCATATGTAATCGTCAGCTTTCAGCTGGGGAGATCGCTTTACCAGTTCTGCAACAATTTAACTCCATTAGTATTCTAGTAGCTCAAATCCGGGTACTTGCCCCGGGTAGTCTCGATCATCACTCCCAGATCTGAGCTGTTGGTAGCGAGTCTACAGTCACACATCTCACCGGCTATCTATCCCTCGCCCTGAACTGCCCTTCCTTGTAATAGTGGTTGTGATCCCGGATAATCGTTGCTTTGCTACTGGTTTAAAATCTGTCTGTTTTCGTATAGCCAGCATCTATGGAGCATTTATTTACCAGACGTTTGTATAACTGTAACTAACAGAGAGGACAGCGATTCAATCAGTTGTGCCAAAAGCCCCTCCCTGCCCTGCAAGCCCCTTCCGTCTTGCCCTTTCGAGCGTACAATTTGTGTTTGCAGGTAGTAATGGTGTAGCTCGGAAGGTAAGTAAGCGGCCCTGCGATGGTCGTGCAAGGTGAATGCATAAGCACCTACCTGCCACAAGAGCAGTCCTGTTGCATCCAGCGGAAAGTTTCTCGTTGCTCACGGAGCGGGTAATATTATGCGGTAGATGGCCATGCGGCGTCATGGCTTATCAGAAGACACTTGCATGTCGGTAGAAGGCAGCCGTACTTCCACCACGGAGGCGCGGAGATACTGGGGCGACCCGGGGCGGAGAATGGTGGCTGCCGGCTGGGGGCCCGCATTTGCCGAGGCCTGGCACGGCGATGGAGGCATCCCTTCGAAGCCTCCGTGAAACCGCGCGTCATCCGGAGTGGTCAGCCTACAGAGGGGGATTCTGAAGCCAGGGGGTTTGTCTGGCTAAGTATCGAGAAGCATACGGAATTCCGATGATGGCCGAGTTACCCAGGTACACGGCGTCTCCAACGCCGTTTGCCCAACGCCGCAAGGTGAAGCACTACCGGAGGGTCTTATAAAGCAGCAGAAAAAGTAAAACAGCAACTCAGTACTGTGCTGTTACGCAACTCCGGACAGTGATTCTTTTTGGTCAAGTTTTTTCTTTGTATTGACATGAATTGTGCATTGCGAGTCGTTTTTATGGACTCGTAGCCTCAATTCCAAGGTATCCGTTGACGCCGCTTTCTGAAGAACAGCCTAGCCCATACAACCAGGCACATGCGCCTATGTATCCGTCACATCGTGGATACTTTCAACAACTACTTCATGTCGACCACCTGTCCAGCTTCTGGAATCCGCCTTGCCTCAGCCCTCGATCAGCCAGCTCATGCCGTGTGCTTGCCCTTCTTATTCTTCTTGGGGACCTCCTTAATCTGCAAGTCTGTTACGGGGTCGGGGTCAGTAACGGGTCGTCCAGAAGTTCCATATTATGGCCAAATGTGGGGTGGATGCGTACTGGGCGGCAGGCTCTGCTTAAGCTTCTCGGCCTTGTCGGAGTCCTTCAGGACGAGGGTATAGAGGTGCTTCGAGCATCGGACCTTGAACTTCGTCTGCGAAGACTTGGTGTTCTTCTTGATGCGGGCGGCTGTAAATACGTTTCGTCAGCATAGGTCGTTCAAAAGCGGAACTCTGTTCCCTCGTCCGGCGGTGGTCCAACACATACACTTGGCGTCCTTGCGCCGGCAGATCTCAATGAACTAGGAACTACTTGTTAGCTAAAAATTTTCTTCGAATGCTCGAGAATCTATGTTCGCACCTTCTTGATGTCTCCGATTTCTTGAGGCATTTTGGCGGCTGTAGTCTGCAGGTCGAATGTGTTGAATCGGTGCAAGTCTAAAATTCGACAAGGAGGTTTGTGATTTTGGATGCCCGCATCGAAATTGTGTGGGCGAAATTTCTTAGCGACTTTTTTCGCTGCCGTTTATCGAATGCCAAGAATAACGGAATTCACTAACTGAATTGAGCAAGTACAGCTTATATAATCGAACGTGCACGAGCCTCACGTACATAGTAAAATACCTCCATGTCCTTCTCACGTGATCCGATTAATCAAGAGGCCAAAGCCACTGTGATATCAATGCGGCCCGGGACACCACTTTGACGCGACCCACTTTTAACGCGTAGCCAAACGCGCTTTCTTGGACTTCTATCAATTAATTAGCGCTACCCTGGAGCTAAAGTTGCTCGAGATGATTGTTCCGAAACGTGACCCTTACCGACCTAAGCATCAACAGCCTCCCCCCACGATGGATTTCCCATGCGTCATCTGAGAGGGAATCGTGCGAGTTCTCCCTTCATTTTCACTTAATGCTCTCTGTACTCTCTTGAAAACGAAATAAATTGTGCATTAATGACATTGTAACCTCTTCAACACTATCACGCCGTATTGCTGCTGTACCATAGAGAAAGAGCCCACGAGGTGCTCGACTATCAGTCGCACCAATGCCTCTGTTCTCGATATCGTCAAATATTCAGGAGACGGAAGCCGCATCTACGAAAAGAATACAAAACGAGTATTCTGAGGACAGCCCCTTTAGTGTTGCTGCCGGGGAAACCCCTCAGTGTGAGAACCTCGCGAGGAATAAGGCATTCGATATGTCTACCTCAGCCATCGACTGCTCTCCCCGTAAGTGCCCTTATCCCTCCCCCGCTTTCTGTAATTCGCGACACCACTATTCTCTAACATAACTCTCTTTCCAGCGTTGCCATCTATTAGACCTGTACCTAATATAACTATGGATTCACCGCCTGGAAGTAGTCCTGCGGCGCTCACTGAAGCCGGCTCCAGTACTCCCTCCCGCAATTCTCCATCCCCTAACATCACACCCTCCAAGGCGCCTCTTCCCCAAGCCTCCCTTTCCACGCAACCCGATCAGCCAGCTTCCGCTCCGATCCCTTCCGCAGCAGCCTCGAAGGCAGCTACGATCAACAAAGGCAAGCGGAAGACTGCAGAGGAGCTGGAGCGAGAACGTGTGGAAAAGAAACAAAAGCAAGATGAGAGAGACGCCCTACGAGCCGCTAAGGCAGCCGAGAAGGCACGCATCGACGCGGAGAAGGAAGCCCTGAGGAAGGCTAAGGAAGCGGAGAAAGAAGCAAAGGCTGCCGAAAAAGCCAAGATCGAGGCCGAAAAGGAAGCCGTCAAGAAGGCCAAGGAGGCAGAGAGACAGGCCAAGGCTGCTGAAAAAGCTAAGATCGACGCGGAAAAGGAAGCGAAGCGCCGTAAGAAGGAAGAGGAAGAGCTGGCCATGCGCCGAAAGACAGAGAAGCAGCAGAACCTGCTGGCCTCCTTTGTCAAGCGTGGCCCTGCAACGCCCGTCAAGAAGAAAGTTGACGCCCAGCCTACCGAAAATTCTTCTGTCGACAATGGGAGTCCAGTGGTTCAGAAGGAGGCCGAACCTGAGATCTCAGCATACGACCGCCAGTTTAAGCCATTCTTCGTCAAGCCAGGAGTGAAGCTTGCTCCACGCCCATTCGAGATGGACGAAGAGACCAAGGAACTCAAGTCGCGGATTCTCGATGAGTTCATACAGCACAAGCGTGGCGATTTCAACCAGAGACCTTTTAACCCCGTCGAGACGTTCCGTCTGAACGGTCTTCCGCTCCGAAGAGGTATCATATCCCCTTCTGTCAAGGAGATCATGGAACAGGCTTATGGTGACCCGATTACGAACGCCTTTGGTGGAGTCCCCATCAAAACCGAATCACAGGCCGAGAGACTCTCCAGTGTGCAAGAGAAACTGAACGCTATCCCTATGAAATATCTATTTTTCTCCCGGGATGTCCGGCCACCGTACTTCGGAACGGTAACAACTAGGATGTGGACCAAGACCTTGCGGAGACTTTGCCGCAATCCGACCGAGAGGACTTTGAACCATCTCAACTACGACTACGACTCGGAAGCAGAGTGGGTCGAGGAAGAAGGAGAGGATTTGGACGACTGCGAAGATGACGATGAAGACCACGACGGCGATGAGGAGATGGAGGACTTCCTGGACGATTCTGAAGATGCTGTTGCGGCAAATCGCCAAGCTTTCCTCGGAGAGATGCCGCCGTCTAGCACTGGCATTTGCTTCGAGAACCGTAAACGGTTGGGCCCCTGCGCAACGTTGTACAAGTACAAGTTAGAGTTCTTGCTTGGTAGGTTCTCGGCGAGCTACCCATTCAAACCTATGTGAAAAGCTAACCCAAGTTATAGACAACCTAGAACACCACAACGGCATCGATCCGTTCTCATCTGCCTATTGGGAACCCAAGGCCGTTATTTCAACAGAAAACAGTGTGACTTTAGGATCGACCACTGCAACCGGTGCCATGGCCCCTCCAGCGCCGAAGGGGGCATTCTCAAAGATGACGTCAAGCAGCTCCGCATCCGCAGCTGTGGTAGATGCCAAGGATCTGGTTCCAAAGGAGGTCTTGGAGGACTTCAAGCGAACCATCATCAGCGAGCCCTTCCGTGAGCATACGAAGTCAACAGTTATTGACTTGTTGTCTAAGAAGTTCACCAATTGCACCAAGGCGCAAATCAAGACAACACTGGACAAGGTCGCTCAGCGTGTCTCGGTTCCTGGCGAGAAGAAAACGGTCAAGCATTGGTCATTATTGGCGTAGTAGGCGACTTGGGGTGTACATCAGTTAGTCGCTCGGTCAGACCACCAGGCATTACAAACCTTTTCGGAATTGGGCCCGTTCGTGATACCACCATTCATGCTTAAGGGGCAACGGAGTTACGGTGTAACGGTAAAGGGGTCTCGGGATTGGGGTCGGAGGGGTATGTTCACTATTTGTATCCACCCTAACTACTCGAGGGAGGCTTTGGCGAAAAACTGTTTTATGCGCTGTCGCATGGCATGGCGAGGCTCGCATATCGGTATATGTACGTATCATAGCCACCTAAGTGAGGTGTCGCAGGCTTCGTAAAACATGGATGGATCGTCATTGTACTATGGCCGTTTTGATCAGGCCCGTGAAAATATAGCGACTTTTTCATGAACTGGTCGTGCTGTGATAGAGTAGCCCCTCGCGATTAATACTAGTCTGGGGGGCCGCCCGCGCTCCGTACTCGCCGTCGTTTCCCCTTTTCATCGTCCCGTCACCGACCATCACAGCGTCCGAAAATTCTGGCTGACGGCGACCCAGCGCCGCAGCCCGCGCGGCGCGTTGCGCGCCCACGCCTCCCAGTGCGGCACCAGCAGCCAGGCCTCGGTGAAGGCGCGCTCCGTCGTGGCCTCCTCGCCCGCCTTGCCGTACCGCACCGTGCCGCTCACCTGCACCGCCACGCTGACGCGGTCGCCGGCCTCGACCGCCTTGCGCTCCGCCCTGTTCATGCCGCTGCCGGCAGGGTCTGCGGAGGAGGAGGAGGATGAGGATGAGGAGGGCAGCCCGGTGGTATAGTGCGGGTTTATGGCGTGCGCGTCGAAGGAGTGGACTTCGTCTGTTTTTGGTTGTTAATTAATAGGGGCCCTGAGATGGGATGGGGGCGGGGCGGGGTGCCACGTGATGGGAAGGGGTTCAGGGGAAAAAGATGTAGGGCAAGATAACACCAGATTTAAAATGAACCCCCCTCCAAGAGAGTAGTAGTAGCTTTAGCGACATGAGATCAGGGTATTTTATACGTACTAATGCAAGTCAGCCTCTGCGACTTCCAAGCACGCAAGACGAAAACGTCCCAGGGTAACGGGGGGGAGGTTGGCATACGTACCAGTGCACGGGACTGCCCTGCTTGTTCAGCAGGGTCTCGTAGTCGGCCACGGTCTCGCACAGGTTCCCGTTGATGCTGATGTCGGGCCTGACGCCCGCCGCCGTCAGCTTGCTGGACGTGCTCGCGTAGAACGGCGCCAGGTTGTGCCGCCGGTTCAGCGCGTCGTAGTAGTGGTCCACGAAGCCCTGCGCCGCTGTGAACCGTGTCAGTCCCCCCCGTTGTAACATTTATCCGCCGAAGGCGAGCGGGTATGTGAGGCGGAAGCACTTACCCTCGCTGGCGACCCTCGCTCGCGTCTCCATTGATGGCAGCGGCGCGGCCATGGTGTTGAGTGGTGTTAACGGAGGTAGGCCTGATATGGCAAGTGAGAGGTGTAAGTGATAAGGGCCTCGGCCTCGTGGAAGGCTTGGTTTACGGTGCGCCGGTACAAGTTCGATTAGTTTTGAAACCTTATTCCCCCAAAGTTAAACGATGGCTCCTTCTTATCTCACTGCAAGATAGACCATTTATAGTTGTTAGGATACCTCAAGTCTTGTCAAGGTTGGTGGTGACAATCGGTAAGTATCAGTTCATGAAAATGATGAGATATACATGAACTAGAGCGTTTGCTCTTGACGCACTGTGTGGAGGGTCTTCTTCATGTGGCTCTGGCGGGCAAAAGGCGAGCAAGCACTGTAGGGATAGATACGTCTTACTATTATTGACACTGTCCCACGCTCAGCATGTAGGAAAAAGTTGAAGAAATCAGGTAAGAGACTTTCTTCGTAGTATGGTACATTCCCGTCTTCGTGCTCCTTTTAGAAATCTCGCTATATGGTGTGCCGGTATCTTGATTCGAATGTGCTCACATTCTGAACTGGGCCCGTATTTGGTTCCATAGAACGCAACTGAAAGTCAGCACTCATCATTTTACATATCTCGAACCTGATCAACCCGACCGACTAATCTTTATGAACCAGCTGAATTTATGGTTTGGCCTATTTACCATGAGATTTAATGAGAATATTGGTAAACTCTTACTTGGTACCTAGAATGTGGTCGAAAATCCCGACTAACTTGTCTCACAGCCATAGCAACCTCCAAGGTGCTCCTCGTCCCATACGACGCGCACCATGTGCTGCGGTATCATGAGTGGATGCAAGACCCCGTGAGTCCCAGGCAGGAAGCCCCTATATCCGAATCTGTATCGCTGCGACGGATGGGTGGTCTAACCCCGAGAGCTCCAGGCAATACAAGAAGCCACGGCTTCGGAACCCCTCACGCTAGACGAGGAGTACGAGAACCAGCAGTCGTGGCGCACCTCGCACGACAAGTTGACGTTCATCGTATGCCAGGCCCTCGAGAGCGGAAACGACCCCGGTGCCTCCGACGCCGTGCAGGGGGACGAAAGCCATGCCGGTGGTCACTGTGGCAGCGCTGTGACCGGTGACAAGGTGCATGCGGGCGAGGTCGACACGCCGGAGCGCATGGTCGGCGATATCAACCTCTTCCTCACGCCGTGGGAGGACGACGAGGATGCCGAGGGGCGCGAAATCAATGGACTAGTTACCGATGGCGCGGTAGACTCTATTCCGAATGGGAGGCGGGACCGTGCCGTCAACTACTGCAACGGCGAGGTGGACATCATGATCGCGGATCGCGGTCGCCGCGGCAATGGGCTCGGGATATCCGCAGTGTCGGCGCTGTTACATTTCATTCGGCGGCATCTGAAATCTATCCTGGCCGAGTACGGCAAAGCCTGCGAAGCTGGGCCCGGTGCCCGGGTCAACAGCCGGTATGAGTTGAAGGACCTGGTGGCCAAGATCAACGCGGCCAACGTGGGCAGTATTGCCCTGTTCACGAAGCTAGGCTTCAAGCAGAGGGGTGAGGTGAACTACTTCGGCGAGATAGAGATGGTGCTTGAAGATTTCGGCAGGGTTGCCCCTGAGGTAGTGGATGGGAAAAGGGGAGCGCATGTGGCAGATTATCGAGAATTGGTATATGATAGGTCTAAACTCAACGTCTAATCTAGCTGCGAAATCCATACAAAAACGCCCCTCTGCGGACGAAACAGACTACCTTGCATGCTAAATTATCTTGGTTGGTGGGCTTCGAATCATCTTTTACATTTGGATTATCTCTCGAACTCAGTCCACACCAAACTTCTCCTGATACGCCCTCAGCATCTCCAGCGTGACGATCGACCCGCCGCACACGACCAGGACGACGTTCTTGCGCCTCCAATCCTCGTCGCTGAGCCCCGCGCCCAGCACCCTCCTGAGGTCACCGTTGTAGACGGGCGCCACGGTGGCGCCGCACGCGACCTCGACGAGCATGCGAGCGTCGTTGGCGAACTTGACCGAGCCAGCGACGGCGTCGGCGTCGCTGACGACGTGGCTCGTCAGGTAATCCGCGCGCCGGGTCCACTCGAACGCACGCTCCGAGACGCGCAGCGCGCCCAGGCTCGTCGCCACGCTCGTGATGGCCGGCAGCGTGACGAGCTCGCCGGCCCGCACGCTCTGGTTCAGGCTGTCGGTGCCGAACGTCTCGACGGCCAGGACCCACGGTTTCCCGCCCCGGGGGCCCCATTCCTGCTTTTCCACGCCCTCCATGATGCCGTTCAGAAGGCCGCCCCCGCCGACCGAACATACGATACCGTCGATGCTCCCGCTGTCGTCGCCATCATCGCCGCGGCCGATAACCGCCGCCATCTGCGCGGCCAGCTCGTCGACGATGGACGATACGCCCTCCCAGATGTCGGGGTGGTCGAAGGGCGGGATGTAGACGCCGCGGTGCGGGTCGCGCGCGAGCAGCTTCTCGCGAAGGTGCGCGTCGGCGGCCGCCCAGTGCGCGCCCATCTGGTGCACCTCGGCGCCGAGCAGCCGCAGCTTGGCCACCATGTGCTCGGGGGTAGTCAGCGGCACCACGATGGTGCAGGTGCAGCGCGAGCGCCCGAGGGCCGCGGCCGCCGTCGCGCACGCGAGGCCCGCGTTGCCGCCCGACGAGCAGTAGAAGTGAACCACCCCCGCTTCCCCTTCCGCGTCCGCATCCGGCTTCTTGGCCTCGGCGGCGGCGCGGTGCGCGGCCAGCGCGCGCTGCATAATGTGCCCTATGCCGCGGGACTTGAAGGATCCCGAGGGCTGGAGGTTCTCCAGCTTGAGGAAGATGTTACTGCGCGGGGGGGTCGGTTAGTGGGTTGGTGTGGTGGGACGTCGGACTGGGGAACTGGGACACACACCATCCTGCAGCCTGCGAGAGCGCCGTCGACGGGATGCACGGCGTCTCTACCCAGAGTTTCTGCGTCCCAGGAGTGTATGATCCCATCTCGCGCGGCTTATCGAGGAACTTCCTGGTATATCCTTAGTTTCTACTCCCTCGCTCAAGACGAGAAGACGGACGGCCGGGGATATTGAATCGAGAACTACTTACCACGGAAGCTACCCCGTTATTAATGAGTAGCAAGAAATGGGAAGCCGCGTACGGAGGTTGTCGAGTTTAGGGCGTGGAAGACCATTAGGTAGGTAGCTTCCGCGTCTAGCCGGACATCCGACTCCGGACGGAGTATAACGTAACATTTGGAGGACCCTCCGAGTTAAGAACGAGTCAGTTGAGACTGATTGGTAGTAACGGTTAGGAGTATAGAATATGTCCTCATTTATTTGCCAGCTTGTAAATTGTATGGATGTAACATTGATTGGATCACTAATGAGTTGTGTGATGCCTTCTGGTAAACATTAACTCCTGATCCAGTATAAATAGTAGGGTCCTCTTATAAATTACGAATTCAAGTAGCTAGGTTACTTTCCAGCGCAGGTCCTAGGAATGGTAAGAAAAGTGAACATTAAGAGATGGCCAGGGAGTGCGAATTGTAGGCATCTGTAAAGGCAAAGGAGAGCGACTTGCAACCACGCAGGGCCTATGCGAGTAATAGGAGATAAGAGTAGAAGCCGTGATAGCTTGTACACACAAATGCAATTCATTTTACAGTGGAGTATAAGCTCTCCTCCATCCCTCGATCGCCAACGAGTCGAATATCATTCCTCGTTAGACGTTGGACATAGTGACTCGACGCGTTGAAAGGATACAGCTTATCAAATGGGTATCTCATTATAGTACACCCCTATGTACGCTTTTATACAGAAATACGTGCTATACGTACGCCCACCTCCCTGCACCTACCTATCTACAAACACAATCCACAATCCCCATTCCCCCCTCCCTCATAACCTCGTCACCACCGACATTATGACGCGCTAATCCTCCACCGGCAGCGGCGGGAATAGCGCGGCCTGCGGGCCCAGGCCGACCTCGACGTGTGGCTTGCCGTAGTCTCCGTCGGCGCCGAACTCGGCAAACGCAAGGGTCCTCCTCGCCAGGTCGACGCCGAGTAGGTCGAGGATCTCGGCCGCCTTGCCCGGCATGAAGGCCTGCAGCAGGATGCCGGCGACGCGCAGCGACTCGGCCGCCACGTAGATGATCTGGTTCACGGCGGCGGCGCCGTCAGGCTCCCGCGCACGCTCCCAGGGTGCCGCGTGTTGGATGTATCGGTTTGTCTGTTATTTTGGGGGATGATGTCAGCGAGTGGGATGGAACGGAACGCAACGGGTGCGTGTTTCAATCACCGCACCGGACTTACCTCGAAGATCAACTCCATGATCTCGCGCAGCGCGCGGCCGGGGTCCAGCTCCTTCATGTGGACGTCCGCGATACCCACGAGGGAGTCTACCTTCTCCCTTTGCTTCTGCAATAGATCGGGGAACACCTGGTGTTCTCCGCTGCGCACCGTCTCGACGGCCGTCTTGACGCTCCAGGTCTTGGGGCGGGTGACGCGGCTGAGCAGGTTGCCGACCCCCCCCTGCAGGCCCTTTTTGTAGCGCTCGATGACGAAGGCGTTGCTGTACTCGGCGTCCTGGGCGACGCCGCCGTTGTACAGCAGGAAGTAGCGCACCGTGTCGACGCCCCAGCGGTCGAGCGCGAAGAAGGGGTTGACGACATTGCCCGTCGACTTGGACATCTTCTTGGTGTTGATGAGCCAGTGCGCGTGGCTCAGCACGCGCCGCGGTGGTGGCAGGTCCAGCGCCATGAGCAGCGCCGGCCAATACACGCAGTGGAAGCGCACGATGTCCTTGCCGATGACGTGCGCGTCGGCGGGCCACCCCCCAGCGTGCTCCGATCCCGGCGTCCAGTAGGGGTAACCTGCGACAGTGATGTAGTTGACCAGCGCATCGACCCACACGTAGATGGTCTGGCTCGGGTCGTCGGGCACGGGGATGCCCCAGTCGAGGCGGCTGACGGGCCGCGACACGGAGAGGTCCTCGAGGTTGTGCTCGACCCAATCAACCACCTCGGCCATGCGCGTAGCAGGCGTGACCCACTCCGGGTTCTCTCTGTAGAACTGCAGGAGCCTGTCCTTGAGGGCCGTGAGCCGGAAGTGGTAGTTCTTCTCCTCGGTCCACTCCGCGGCGCTGCCCGACTCGACCGACGCCACGAACTGCTTACCGGTCATGGGGTCGACCCGCTTCTCGACCATGGTCTCGGGGTAGAAGGTCTCGTCGCTGACGCAGTACCACCCCTCATGCTTCATCTCATATATGTAGCCGCGCTCGCGCAGGCGCGACCAGAAGTATTCGACAGCTTCCCTGTGCTCGGGGTCGGTGGTGCGGATGAAGTAGTCGTTGGAGATGTTGGCCCGCCGCGCCAGGTCCCTGAAGGTCTCGGAGTTGGTGTCGCATAGGGCCTTGGGCGGAACGTCCTGCAGCTCGGCGGCGCGCTGAACCTTCATGCCGTGCTCGTCGGTGCCGGTGCACAAGTACGCCTCTCTACCCTTAAGAACCTCCCATCGCTTGAGAACGTCGGCCAGCAGCATGCTGTACAAATGGCCAACATGGGGAGCTTACAGAAGAGCCATTTAGTTTCAAGACGGTTGGCAATTAGCTTTCACAGTAATTCTTACAGGAATTGACGTAAAATATGGGCGTCGTGACATAGTACGGCTTATCTTTGACCTTGGCTTCCCGCAGAACGGAGCTGCTACTGAAGGGTTTGCGGCCGGGAAATCTGACCTTGCCTCTACATGACTGACATATCCATCCGCCATGCAGGGTTGAGACGGTTCTCGGCCATGGTAACGGTTTGGCGGCGACTCCCAAGAATTTCACCATGGCTTGGGTTCACAATTCTTGCGCTCTGAAGTCTCGTCTTGAAGATGGCTACGTGAGAGCTGACGTCTATGTAGCTTCAATGGTTTTAGTGAAGAGTATCGGGAGAGCTGCATAACCCCCCACAGTGAAGTGAAAATTTCTAGGTGCATCGGTACTGGTTGTAGATTCTTCACCGATCCCCTACTGTAGCATCCGGGTTATGTAACTAACGGCCACTAATCGCCTCAACTAGCACGCACTTTCAGCTCATTTCAGCTCATAGGGATCCCACTGAATGCATTGTAGGTGGGCATTCACAGCCTATATCAACCTCATACTGACGTTTCCGTGATACGTGCAGGTATGCTTCGGGATCACCTCATATGTCTCACATTCGCATTCAGGCGACATATATGCTTAAGTACACAGGTAGTTTATACACAAAACTCCATTGAGCCTACTTGACAACTAGAGTACAGCAACCGGAGTCCGACAGCACCCCTTTGTCTCAATACACACTTTCTCACGCATGCACATATTCTCATCTGTCACCACTTTTCTGGCCATCTAACAACAGCTCTACACCATTACATGCGTTCTGAGAGCGAAAAATGGGTATAATTAACATCATAAAGGTGTAACCATCAAGTGCCTTACCTGAAAATGATAAGCAAAATCACTGTCAGCAAAGGCCTATCCCCCTAGCCCTGTTCTAGGGTATCATGGCTATCCCGGGATTCATAATGGCCGTCTGTTCCTGCTAGGTAGCACCTGGCAATTTCCTCCAGTAAAGCCATCATAGTCTCATCATGCAGGCCCAAGCCAACCTGCTCAACGGATTGTTCATTAGTTGCCTCGGAACAAGAATTGGAGGTCCTCAGGGGTGAGCGCTTCCATGGCTGCATCGTCCGAATTGATCGTCGAGTTGATCATGTTGGTTTTCTTCTCCTGCAGGAGAACCATACGGCTCTCGACGGAGTCCTCGATGCAGAGACGCGTGATGGTACAGGGACGTGTCTGGCCGATACGGTGGCAACGGTCGGCTGATTGCCACTCAGCCGCAGGGTTCCACCATCTATACACAGGTTAGTACACTTCTCAAAGAGAACAGAAGAAGATAATGGACATACGGGTCGACTATGAAGACTCTCGAGGCTTCGGTGAGGTTTAGCGCAACACCACCAGCCTTCAAGGAAACCAGGAAGCACTCGACGTCAACATTGGTCATAAAGTGATTGATAGAGGCCTGTCGCTGAGCTGGCGTCATGCTGCCGTCAAGCATGACCGTGGAAATACCTGCCCGCCGGAGCCGCCACTCGATTAGCTGGAGCATCGTGGTAAACTGCGAGAAGATAATCGACTTGTGGGAAGCGTTGTCGGAGCGCAGCCTGTGCAACTCGTGCACAAGCAGCTCGATCTTGGACGAGGACGTCCAATTCTCCATCTTGATGCGATTAATGATTGACGACTTCTTGACCAGCGTCTCCTCCTGCTCCATCTCGGGCTGCTCGAGGTCGATAGACAGCGGGATGTGGCAGTGGGGGCAGTCCGGCTGGTCTTGAGAATTGACATATGTCTTAGCACACGCGCGACAGAAGTCATGTCTGCATCTAGACCTGATCGCCTCCTCGGCGGGCTCATCACAGATGCAGCAGACCAAAACGTTCTGCCCGCCTTCACTAGACTTCTTGAGAATCAAATCGGGATGGTCCGCGACCTGACGCATCTGCATGATGAGGCCGAAGATGTTGGCGTAGTTGTTCAGGAGGACACCTTGAGCCACATAGGTGTCAAACTTGCGTTGACCGCTCGTCATAATGCTGTTGGCAAAGTCGTTCTCCTCTTCTCCGAAAAACTGGCGGTCGACATAAATCTCCTTGACCGGGAGCTCCATCGAGTTCATGTGATCCTTCTTCAGACGACGCAGCATGATCCGTTCCGTCAGAAGACGAAGCTTCTTGAACGCTTCTTTACCCTCGCCGCTGTTACCGTATTTCTGAATGGGGTTGAGTAGCTCCTGGTTGAAGACGGACACGTGCCTCATGGAGTGATGCTTGCCTGAGTACCAGTTAGATTCACTAGGCCCCCCAAAGAACCGGGGATATCAGCCGACTTACAATGCTTGCATTTTCCGTCGAGGTCCATTGCCCACTCGAGAGTGGAGCAAGGACATTGCTTGCAGAAGTATGACGCAAAGGGTGATATGTTCAGAAACCGAACCAATGAAAAGAACTCGCCGATCCGGTTCTGTAGGGGGGTACCAGTAAGGCACCAGCGGTAATCGACCTTGAGCGCGAAACAAGCCTTCGCTGTCATTGTAGTTCTAGTCTAGATGTAGTTGTTAGTAAGGAGCGACCACGTAGAGTGAGAGCGAGGCTGACCTTGATGCAATGAGCCTCATCGAGGATGACGCGGTGGAACTTGATTTGATGAATAGCGCTCTTCTCCTTGTACAAGCCCTCCTTTCGCTTGAAGCCTTTCTCCTGCTTGCGGTAGAGAGACTCCAAACTGTTGTAAGACATGAGGATGACATCGAACTGTCTAAGTTGCTTTACTGTCATGTTCTTCGCTTTGCTGTTGGTACCATGGAAGACTAGCGTCTTCAGTTTGCCATCAGTGTACGAGTCAATCTCAGATGTCCACTGCATTAGAGCGACAGGCGGTACGAGGACCAAAGAGGGCGTCTTGGCTGGGTAGTCAGACATGACTAAGGAGACCGCCTGAATCGTCTTGCCGAGACCCATCTCATCCCCAAGCAAGCCGCCTTTCCACTCGGTCTTCTCCATGGCTTTCATCCAAGCAAGCCCCTCGAGTTGGAATGGCTTCAAAATACGATTGATAGACTTGGGCTGCTCCGCTTTACCGGCTTTGAGGATTGGCATCTCCTGAAGGTCACGCCACATGGTTTTAAGCTCCGGGTGATGTGTTTCGAGCCTTTTTCTCTCCTTCTCAGCACGAGAAAGGGGAATATAGGGCGCCCCGCGCCTCCTGACACTACGTGAGTTGGGGCGTCGGTTAGGCGGCAGGCTCGGCAGCAGGTCGTCATCAGACTCGTCCGTGAAGTCGCTAGCATCAGCATCACGGTTTCCAACGGTTGACAGAGCAGATCCCTCCTCATCAGTAGTGGGGAGAGGCGTCTCGTCAGGGTCCGGAATGGAGATAGACTGATCGTTATCATTATCAGCGAGAGCGAGATTGACTCCCCGCTTCTTGCGAGTCGACGTGGAGCGAGACAGAGGTTCCTCGTCATCGTCATCCTCCTCTTCATAGTCATCCTCGCCATCGTCATCCTCGCCACCGTCACCCTCGCCATCATCATCCTCGTCATCGTCATCCCCACCAGAGTCCGGAATGGAGATGGACAGATCCTCATCATCATCACTATCAGGGAGAGTGACTCTCCGCTTCTTGCGAGCCGACGCAGAGCGCAACAGAGGCTCCTCGCCATCATAATCCTCGTCGTCACTATCTCCAACCATCACGACCGAAGGGCGTTTCATAGTGGTAGTCAGAGCAGTAGCTTTGCCCTTGCCTTTGCCCTTTGAGTTACCATTAATGCTCAACTCGTCCTCAGGATCACTAAGATTCATAGCGGCGAGAATAGACCTCGTACTCCGGCGTCGAGGAGTTTTGGATGAGGATGACTGGGCGGCCAAGGCAAGGGCAGCGTTGTGGTCCTCTTCACGTTGAAGACGGCGTGCCAAAGCTTCAGATGCATCATAGTGGAGATCAAGGCCATCATCATCTTCCGAATCTTTGACGAACGAATTGGGCCCTCCTCGAGGTCGTTTGGCCGCAGAAAACACACCGCGCTTGTTGGCAATCCCCACGTCGTCGTCGGAAGGAAGTTCAGGTAACTCAACGACGAGTCGGGATCTAGTGGATCTGGCAGCCGACACACCAGAAGCGGCTTTAGATGGGACAGATGTGACTGATGGCGCAGGAGTCACAGCTTTACTAGTAGCCGGGGTGGAGTACTCGCTGTCGGAAATGACGGTAGCTGGAGTGGTAGCCGAAGAGACCGACTCACTAAGGGCTGTGTAGGAGACCTTGGGAGGCCTTCCACGACGTTTGGGAAGGTCAGTAGAGGCATTCTGCGTGATCACAGATCGAGTAGGCCTAGTCGAAGGAGGAGTGTTGACATGGTTGGCTTGAGGACTATCCTTCAAGGCAGCGATCGCCCGTCTCGTACTGGGCGCCATATTGGATTATACTAGCCGTAACAGCCAGTATGAGACGAAGAAAAAAGTCGGGACGAGATGAAGTTAGGACGTGAGAATACCAGACACCCACGGCAGGTAGAGTGGATATAATGTTATGTATGGATGTAGTGAAAGAAGTGGGGTGGACTTAAGATGGAAGTGAGTGTGGGATGGAATGAAGATGGGATGAAGTGAAGGTTAACGAGGCAGGTGGGCAGAGATGGGCCAAAGGTAGTGCTCAGCCAAGGTGAGTATGCCTTGACACTATTGTTGACCACTCTCAAGGCCTGCCAATTTTGGGATGCATGTAGTTTTAGTAGAAAAAGGTGGATGAGCTTTAGGCTGCAGGGAGGGTGCCTGCGTAATAGGTAGCTGGATGAAAAATTAAAGAGGGAGTCTGCACATCGATTACAGTAACCCGGGCAATCGGTTCACGATTAAAAATCCACCAGTCAACCGAGTGGGCGACGCTGGGGAGGAAGTGGCGTGCCGATGGCAGATCCGAGTAATCTACTCCCGCATGAAAAAAATTCACCCTTCAGGATTGCGTGAAAAGCAGAAACAACAGAAAGAATGAAGAAAGGGGGTCGACAAGATAAAGGGGAGGTGATGAATCCGAGCGTTTCTAACTTTTTTTGCCTTCTGGCATGAAAGAAAGGACGAAAGCCAGTGTCGCCCGCCGAAATGTCTTAGGTACCCGGTAACTTACGTATTACTAGGGAGTTCAGGTACCGTGCAGGGCTAATCACGATCTTTAATGTCCAGGGTCCGCGTTTCGATCTCGACGCCAGGTAACGTGATGATAAGGCAAGATAAAGTGGTTTTCTAGACCAGAATCAGCAATTACCCCTGTTAGCGTGAATCTTAGGTGGGCGTGCATGGCGAAGTCAATTAAATTGATAAGGGGGAAAAACCACTTTACGCGCTAAGTTAGTGGCAAACCGCGACTTCCTCTGGGCTCGTTACATTCGATATTTCGCCTTTCCAATGTTGATGTTTTACTTACACCCCTGCAGCTTGATCGTTTACACACTCAGGTGCTTGCATCTTCTTCCCACAGCTGCTGCATCTCCCCCGTCTTGTACTAGAACTAGGACACCTACTTCGCACTTACCTCAAAGTAGGGAGGTCGTCAACTACCTTGGTGGGGTTCTTGTCTCTGTGAGAGACTACAAGTCCATTTAGTCTGCCTTCTTTCATCCATTTCCCTTTCTCCCCCCCACTCTTTTACAGCATCTCACTCATCCAGCTCGTGTATCACCATCATCCGCTCCTCTCGCATTGCGGGATCTGGATACCGCCATAATACCCAAGATCAGACGGAGAAATTCGACATAGCTTATTCTCCGATAATTTGGCATCATGTTGGTCGCACATTCCTAGGATGGTAAATGATGGGTCGGATATTTCGGAGCTAACAGTCACTTCAGGAGCAACAACAATCAGAATCACCGGGGACAGCCGGCTCGATCGATTAGAGGCCCGTAAGTTGTACCGATTGCTGACGCTACCATTTGGGATTCAAATAGACACTGACCTCTTCATAAGTCGATCGGCTCTCACGGATTTCTTAGAGGTACGTTCATATGCTCTGTTTGCTATTATGTGGAAGATTAACAAATCTTGTAGTCTCGGAATATTTCTGCTGCTCGTATTCGAGCGGACGCAGATGCTCGACGCAATGCCGCCGCCACCGCCGCCGCCGCCTCCGCTGATGCAAATGGCACGGCTGCGACGACTGTCTCGTCTACCAATGCGACTGAAGATGTAGATGAGGAGGCAGAAGCTGGTCCTTCTACTAGTGCCGCAGCGAGCCGGACGCAAGCTCAGAAACGGAAGAAGCAACAAGATGCAATTGAGAAGATCAAGAAGACCAAGGCTCACAAGAAGAGAAAGCTAAGCGGACACAACTCGGACTCCGATGATGCGGCGCTTGTCCTCTTCAATCAAAGAGCCGCCCCTCCCCCAGGTCAGACGGAAAACTGCGAGATATGTGAAAAGCGATTCACTGTCACGCCTTATTCCCAAACTGGTCCTAACGGCGGCCTGGTCTGCCCCAAGTGTGCTAAGGATCTCAAAAAAGACGATCAAGCACCAAAGAAAGCTAAGAAGAAAACGGCGGCCGTACCCGGTGGCGGTCGCAGAAAGCTCCAGAGCAAGATCCTGGATGGTGTTTATCAAACCGGTGCCAAGAGCTTGTTGACTCTCTGTATCGAGGTCCTAGCCAAGAACATCGAGCTCGCTGATGATCTTGGCGACCTCCCACCTACTTTGATAGATCGTATTGCTCGACTGCTATCCAAGCAAAGACTGATGAACCCTCAATGTCTCGGCCTCTTCCTCCGACCTGATGTCGAACAAGTCATGATCTACGATGGTGCACGCTTGGCTACGGACGATTACATCCGAATCTTTGCGACAGCTTCGAAGCTCAAGAAGCTAAAGGTGCGCAACGCAATCCAGTTCAAGGACGAGGTCATGGAGTATCTCCTTGGAAGACATATTGCCCTGGAGAGCCTCTCTCTGCATGGTGCCAATCTCGTAACCCAGGCTCGCTGGAAGGACTTCCTTGCAGCGAAGGGAAAGCACCTCAGAACCCTCCAAGTCTATTATACAGATCGGCACTTTGATGACGACATTGTCGCCTCTTTGAAAGACTATTGTCCTTCGCTTAATCGTCTCAAGATCTATCACAACCAGCAAGTCTCCGACGAAGGTGTAAAGCACATTGCCAATCTGAAAGGTCTTCAACATTTGGGTCTACATCTAGTAAAGCCCACATCCACTGAACCTTATGTTCATGTCATCAAGGACATAGGAGAACACCTACGCACTCTGTCGATCAGAAACGTGGACGACGCTGATGACCGGTTGCTCGACGCAATTCACGAGAACTGTACATCGCTAACGAAGCTTCGCATTCAAAACAGTGAAGTGATGACGGATTCAGGATTCGCCAGACTGTTCAAGGATTGGAAGAATAAACCGCTTACGTTCATCGATCTGGAGAAATGCCGCCATGTAGATTCGGCCAAACCCAGAGAGAATCCTCACCTCGTCGGTCTCTGCTCCGATGGGTTCAAAGCCCTCATGAACCACTCGGGCCAAAAACTGAGACACTTGAACGTTCACTCTTGCCGTCACATCTCGAGTGAAGCCTTTGAGGAGGTCTTCTCTCTCGACAAGGAGTACCCGGAGCTAGTGAAACTAGAGATTAGCTTCTGCGAGCAGGTCACTGATTTCATCGTGGGTTGCATTTTCCGTACTTGTCCCAAACTGAGGGAGCTCAACGTCTTCGGCTGCATGAAGGTGAAGGGGGTGGTAGTCCCTAAGGGCAGGATCCTTGTCGGCGTCCCCAACGCGTTTGGCATGGTGATCGAAGGGCCCGAGGACTAATGCTGAAGGGGGCTCCCTCGTTCTTTGCTGATGTCTGGAGTCTCTCTACGCCCCGTGTAGGTCGCTTGAGAATTTGGATCGGCCGTGTCTCATTCTCCGAGTGTTAGGGCGTAGACCAGCTATATGATATGGAGGGATGCTATATCTGCGCTTTAGAAGGACCATTCTCATGAGATTTTGTCTTCCTGTTACCTTGATACGGCCTTTTCATAGAGCTACTAAAATATCTTGACCAAACGTTTTCTATAGATATGTGACACTTTGTAATCATGTTGAATTTCCACAGTGTGCTTCCATTAAGGGATTTATTAGGTCGATTTTGAAGTACGTCTTTATTCTATCGCGCTTTCCTTAAGGTTTACTGCAGCCAGCTGGCATAAGGTTCATCAGAGTCGAAGCTTATCGGCAACCACGCATTCTGCTTCAGAGTGAGGTTCTGCTTCAGAGTGAGGTTCTATGGGACTGAGGTATACAATCTATCTTAACCGTGAAAACCATTGATCAGTCATCGTGTTCGAAGATACTGGGTATAGTATCTATCGTGTGGATTATATGTGTAATAATTTTCTGTGTATTTGGCTCAGCCTGGAAAATAAGGCTTGAACCTAGATCAATCTTGCATTCTATCGCGCTTACCAGCAGTAACCAACGCGACCTAATGCAACCTGCCACCGTACAGTTAGGCTGTACCACTACACCATTACTATCCATAAGCGTGCTCAGCCCGCAACGTCCAGGCCCGCAGAATCTTCCTTCAAACCGCCCGCATCCGGTCTCACATTGGCGCTCGGCTCGAAGCGGAAGCCGAGCTCCTCCAGCGACGTGGCGTTCTTGCCCGTCTCCTCGAACCGCATCTTGGCCTCGGCGTAGACGCCCCTCTGCCACCACTCCACCTCGCGCCAGTACGGCGGCTCCTTTCCGGGTCCCTCGCCGCGCCCCGGCCCCGGCCCCGCCGCCCGCATCGCCCAGTCGTGCATCTCGTTGATGTAGCGCCCGTCGCCGCCCTTGGGAAAGACGTGGAAGCCCTTCTGCTTGCTCTTGTTCTTCTCGTCCCCCGGGGCCCCTTCCCGCGACAGCCGCCACCGCTCCTCGTCCTCGCGCCCCCAGCGCTCGAGCTCCGCGCGCGGGGGTCGCGGCAGCCTGTTCGACCACAGCCGCGCCACCACCGCCATCTGCGCCTCCACCAGCGGGAACGGTATCACCTTGATCGGCAGCCCCGGGAACGCGAGCGTCGGGTGCGCCGCGTGCAGCAGGTGTCGCGCGAGGCCGTGCACGCGCCGCCCGTCCGTCACCAGCGGCTGCTCCTCCTGCTGCTGCCGTGGGTGCTGCGAGTCCCCGTCCCCGTCTCCCATCATCAGGGACCGCAGGAAAGGGAACGTGTACAGGTACCCCGTGCAGAAGAGCACGCGGTCGATGCCCGTCTCGACCCTGCCCTCTTCCCCCTCCTCAGCATCTTCTTCCGGTTTCTCCTCGAGTGCGTCCGCTTCTGCCTCCTTAGCCTTACCCGCACCTGGGTGCCTGTCCTTCTCCTCGCCATCGTCCTCCCCCCGTCTCTTCCGAAACCGCACCTCGCGCCCATCAGCGAGGAACCGCGCGATCTCGGGGACCTCCTCGCAGCCGGGGCCCAGGTGCGCCAGGGCCTCGGGGGCCGCGGGCGAGCGCGCCGAGACGAGCACGGGATGCCGCGCCCCTGCCCGCGCGATCTGCGCCGCGATGTCGAGCCCGGACGCCGAGTTGCCGACGACCAGGACCTTCTTGCCGGCGTACGGCTCCGGCCTGCGGTACGTCTTGGAGTGGGCGACGGCGCCGGGGGGCGCCGCGGCCGCGAATGCCCGCAGCCCCGGCAGGTCCGGCACGTACGGCGTCGCGTAGTGGCCCGACGCCACGACCACGGCGTCGTACGTCGCCGTCGACGTCGCGCCCGTGAGCAGGTCCGTGGTCCGCACGTCCCAGCGCTCCTCCTGCTCCCAGTTCCGGTCCTGACTAATGCCGCTGCCGCTGCCGTCCGCGGACGAGCAGGGGGAGGATGGATGCGGTGAGACGTCTGTGACCTGCGTCGAGAACCTGATTAGATGCCGCACGTCGCGCGCGTAGCGGACGAGGTACTCCTGCACGGCCTGACGGGGCGGGAAGATCTCGCAGCCGTCCGGGAAGGCGAGGTCCGAGAACCGCATCAGCGTGTGCGGGATGTTGGTGTGCAGGTCGTCGTACATGGGGCTCGGGAACAGCGGCGCCGAGCCAGGGGACGAATCCGCGGCAACCGGGGGATCCGGCGGGCACTGCCGCGCATCGCCGGTCTGCGGTATCGGCAGGGGCGCATCCGACGGCCGCGCGCTGTAGTTCCAGACCCCGCCGACCCCGGCCTGCTGCTCGAAGACGTCGATCTGCGCGAACGCGCCGACCGCCAGCAGGTGCTTGGCGGCCGCGAGGCCGCTGGGCCCGGCGCCGATGATGGCGATCTTCTGGATGTCAAACGCACGGGAGGTGGCGGCGCTAAGCTGCGAGGCCTCGGCCGCGGATGGGGAGGGGGAGGAGCCCATGTCTCCCGGCTGTGGTGGTGGTGGCGGTGGTGGCGTGATGTGGAATGCGCCCGGGTGGGTAAATGCGGCAACGCCTAGAGTTCTAATTTAAAAGACGGGAGAAAACTGAAACGTTATACAAAATAGGAATCTTCTTCTGGATCGTCATACTTTACAATGAGGTTTTTGGTTGCGTCGGTAGAGGAGAGATAAGTATCGAGAATGTCATATTGCGCCATCCCTCGGTGTGGGGCCGCTCGGTCGAAGCCAGCTCTCCATCACTCTTGTGGTATGCCGTGCTCTAGCTGCGACCCGAAGAAGACTTCAGCCGTCCTAAAGTTGGTATCACAGAAATCCGGGAGCATTTTGGACATAACCATTTGGTAACAACAGATCAGTTAAGGAGGTAATCCTTACGCCTCAAAGCTCCACAATATGAGATTGGATTTATTTGCCGAGTCCAACGCACCAATGAGTGCAAGGCACCACCTAGACACTCTGGGGTCCTGTATAGGCAAATGGTCTTTTCGGTAATGATGTTATTTAGTTCACATGGGTATCCTATGGCCTTCCTAAAAATAGCAGTCGTAGACAAGAAGTTACTTCGCAGCCAAGCTCTTTCATAGCCTCCATATGCTTCATACCAATATGGAATCCAGTCAGATCAGCCCCTGCAGGAACATAGAACCACGAATGCCAGCACCAAGCTTCGGAGTCCGTAAAGGCATTACCAAAAGTGACGCCTAACGCTCGTGCAACCATCCTTAATCCTCCTCCAACGTCGCCGCGTACTCGATATCCTGCGCAACGAGCTCATTAAGCTTAGCCTCGAGTTCCTCGTCGGTGAGTTCTTCCGGTTCCGTCGTGCCCATCTCGTAGGTGCCGTCTCTCCTCCATTCGATGCCTCCGTTGCAAGCCGAGATGTCCTGGAAGTAATAACTATGCGAAGGGATGTCCAGCCCGAAAGTGCCTGCGTTGCAGCCGACAGAGGCGTGGCCCTCGCACACCTTGGCGTCAGCGGCGGTGTACTCGGTGGTGTCGGTATCGCCGGTGTGGAACCAGTACTCGGGGCTCGTGTGTCGGTAGTTCAGCAAGATAGGCGGCAGACGCGGTACCGGATCGGAGAGGTGCGTGATGCGGTACTCGAACCCGGCCTGCTCGGTAATGTGCTTCACGAAGGCATTGTTGCCGGGCCTCGGGCTACCGTACGAGTAGATATCGATGTCGTAGCCCTTGTCGCGGAGGTAACCGGCGCCGATGGTGGCCACGGCACCGCCTAGGGAATGGCCGGTGAAGATGATCTTATAGGACGGGTTCGCGGCCTTGGCGGCCTTGATGCCAGCCAACACCTCTTCATCGATTTCGGCCCACCCTGTGGCAAAGCCAGCATGGAGCGCACAATCCTTAACCAGATCACAAGGGACTTGCACGAAGACCAAGCTGTTCCCGTATGAGTCAACTCAACTCGTCTATACAAAAACTTGGCAGTGACCTACTTAGCAATCCAGTTACGGATAGAAGTTGACCCCTTGAAAGAAGCTACGATTAACTCATTCGTATCGTCTACCGATATGAAGCCTTGGATATCCGTGAGGATGCCTCTGTGTGTGCATTAGCCAATGATACATGGAAGACTCGATCTAGAGTGGAGGACGGCGACTTACCCGAAGGTTGCGAGCACCGTAGCGCCCGCCGCCGTCACCTCCGGGCACGCATTCTCGGAGCAAGCGATGGTCGAACCAACAGGCACTTCGGTGTTGCAGTAGCCAGCCGCGGCATATTGGGCATAGAAATCAAAGATCTTGACCTCAGAGTCCGTGAGAGTAATGGCTTCATCAGTAGTTAGCATTTTAGATCATTCGAGGCACCCCGAGCATGCGTACCTCGATTGTTCACATTATAGGGAAGCGCCTCAGGAATGGGGCCCGCGACGGCTACAGCACCAAGGGATGAGATGAAAACCCAACTGAATGGCTTCATCTTGAGAGGAGGGCCCGAAGACAGAGACACAAGAGACCTTGACGCGAGAAGCACGACAACCAAGGAGAGAATAGCTTGGTCTAGCAAGCTATTAGGTACCACGAAAGCCACGTCACGGGGTAGACCTCACAGAGACGGCATAATGAATAAGGGAGCCCTTGCCGAATCAAGGGAACATCAAAACTTTATACTTAGTCGGCTTACGAAGCTCGGATTTGGACACCATCCTCGGGTGATCGGCCTAGTCTGAGCTTGTAGCAGAATTATTCCGTCCGTATCGGCCTCCAATAGCTTCTCCATTCATGGGCACCGTTCATGGCGTTGGCGAGCACAATAAAAAGTGAGACTAGGCCTGATAAACAACGGTCTTGTGCCTGGAATGAGATGGCGTTCCTGTCACCTGAACGGCCCATTCGGGGAGTAGATGTGACCATAGGAACACTGTGCATTAGATCCATCTAACCGAAAATAACGTGGCTGAACGAACCGTACCTGGGCTGCTTCGTATACCCATGGAGATGAGGAGATATGATAGCCAGTAACTGTAGGTGTGACCTGCAGCATCGAGAGGGACATTCCGCCGTGTAGATCGGCGGTTAATGGTGGGGGCACCTCGCAACCCGCTGAACGAATGATGGCTCAGAAGAGCTATTGGCAGCTGAATTGCGAGCTGCCGTGATTGGAAAAGACGCTCCACCTTTGGAGAGGCGTCTGCCACCTAGAAGCTCGAACTTCTCTGCGGTCAGCATTGGTTAGAGTCTCTAGCGCTCGTGAGTCGCGGCGCTTGCCCCCTTGGGGTGATTTCCTAGATGTTGAACCATTGGCCCTTGGATAAGATCTTTCGGTCCCTTTTCCCTTTTCCATCTCAACATCCATTCATTCAGCCCCTCTCCACACTCCGCAACGGGTTGATAGATGTACCGAACGGGTTTGATAGTGGAGCTCACCTCCGCTGGAGGCCCAGCTAGGTGCACTTACACGAATCAGTTGGAGTGCAACGAGACCTAATACGGACATGCAAAGCATCGACTCGATAGTGAGATGCGTCGATGGTACATGAAGAGTCGTCTATGATTGAAAGAGGAACCGAGAAAATATAGTGACCGTAGGACATTTGGGTGCTGTGTTGAACCCTGGTTGGGTTACATTGACGAATCCTATAATGCGTTGTACTCCATGTAAATGCTCCGTTTGCTTAAGGTCCAAAGGACGGGACAGGCGGGGATAGCGGTTTCCAGCAGTCGGGTACGGCACATTCACCCGAGCGCGGAGAAGTTTACATAAAAATCATTGGCTCACCACTAACAGTGAGATGCAGGCGCCGGGGATTGTGAATCCGATGGTAAGTACATGGATTGAAAGTGACGGATTACAAGCTTTTTTCTTCATGCTGTCCCGTTGAGGAAATCCTTCACATATAATGCTACCTTAGGAGCATCATTGACGTCATGTAATCCCACCTTAGCTCTTCTTTGAATGGTTGCTGCAGTGCAATGGCGCACAACATAACCGATGAGCCGCCCTCGTATCTGTCCGACGTGCTGTTGTACTCCCACACCTCCATGTGTACGAAATACGAATGAAGATCTCAATGACCTACCGGTACAACTCCGGGCGAAGACATCCAGTCTTCCCAAAAGTTGCTTTGCGATGAGATCTACCCGTTCCTCCAGCAGTCTATCCGAGAATCCTAGTAGTTTTTGGCGGAAGGATAGCCCGGTTGAGCGTAGCTTCGCGACCTAAAAACTCGCATCAAGCTCCAAGGAACTAAGTACGAGCGGAAGTTTGCATACCGCTTCCCAATAGTAGTTGCAGCCCGACCGCTACGTGCATGTACGTCCTTATGAGCGCCTGGCTTGGCCCGCCAACTCCTTTGAATCCAGAGGCTAGGCGTTGCTCGTTCGCAGTAGATAAGAATCGAACATGCGTCGACATCTCATCGTTAGCTACAGCTAGAGCCTACTTACTGTCCTCTGGTAAACGGAAGAGGATGACTGAACCTCGGGGAGTCACGCGGTCTTGAGCTGACATGTTTCGTAGCTGAAAGAAGTCTTCCTTAACTAGCTATACGTCGGGCATCACTTCCTTGCCCGGGTTCCTGCATGGGTTATACCATTTATCGATGTCTCCCCCGCTTCCCCTCCTTTTGATGCAAGTTTATAAGATGGTCCCAGCCTGCATGACCTGGTGATATGTGCTGGAATGGGTATTACCTCCGTAGAGGGTTGAACGAATGTTCGGTCGTGGTCAAAATAGTTGACACCCTTTCTCAAGACGCACTAACCAAAAGTGTGACAGCTATGTTGATCACGGCCTGAATGTGTCAGTGTTTTACGCACAAGAAATAAGGGACCGTTGTGCACATCACTTTAGCGAAGTCTATCCCGACAATCAAAATCTGAGGATCCCAGTTCACCATGCGGGTTGTGACGCGGAAGCCCTCCGCCCATTCCAAGTTCTGACTTCATTCTCACGCTCAAATCTCCCGGGAAATCGGAGACACACGTTTTATTAGGCGGAAATATAAGATCTGGTACTGTGGCCCCAGACAGCCGTATGGCGTTCTTGGCATGTTATCCGCATGATTCCTTGCCCCTGTCGATGAGGTGGTTCCCTGTCTTGATACTGCTTCTTCTGCCGCATGACGCCGAATATTGATATCACCGTACTATGTCTCCTGAATAACTGGGAGCGTGCTTGGCCTTATTGAGAAATATGTATAAATGATCGTCACACGCGGTGCCTCTTTCCCTTACTCTCTTTCCCTGGTAGTATCTATAATTGTAATTTCAATATGGAGGGCACGACGGGAGTCCGCAGACTTTCGTTGCTGCTCCTAGCGGGCGCGGCCTCCGCCTCTGTGATATCTGTCCGAGACCCCTTGCCTCCGGGATACGTTGCTGCGCCGTACTATCCCGCCCCATATGGCGGCTGGGCGGATGATTGGAGCGAAAGCTACTCCAAAGCTGTCGAGTTGGTGTCGCGGATGACGTTGGCGGAGAAAACGAATATCACGGCTGGAACAGGACTGTTTATGGGTAAGAAAATGATGACTCTATGGTGGTAATGAGGAAAGGATGCTGATCTGCCAACAGGGTACGGAACTTCAACAGCCTCGTAGACTTGTGACTCGTTACTGACATGTATACTGCAGGCGTTGTGTTGGAAACACCGGCAGTGCGCTTCGAGTAGGGTTTCCTCAACTATGTCTCCAGGACGGGCCGCTGGGCGTCAGATCAACGACCAACGTCACCGCCTTTCCTGCCGGCATCACTACTGGCGCCACCTGGGATAAGGAGCTCATGTACCAGAGAGGAGTGGCGCTAGGGGAGGAGTTCAGGGGCAAAGGCGCGAACTTCTACTTGGGGCCATCTGTAGGCCCATTGGGACGGAAACCGAAGGGCGGCCGAAACTGGGAGGGATTCGGCTCTGATCCAGTGCTTCAAGGCATCGCCGCAGCTCAGACGATTAAGGGCGTTCAGGAGCAAGGGGTCGTCGCGACCTTGAAGCATCTAATCGGCAACGAACAGGAGATGTACCGGATGTATAATCCGGTTCAAAGAGCATACAGCGCGAATATTGGTACGCCTGGCCCGTTGTCAGGCCCTTCAGTACAAGAGCTGACTGATACAGATGACCGCACGATGCACGAGTTGTACCTCTGGCCATTTGCGGACGGTGTTCGTGCTGGTGTCGGGTCTATAATGACTGCGTACAACGACGTATGTCTCGTGGCACTCGGGACTCATTTTTCGCCGATTAACTTCTGTCTAGGTCAACGGATCCGCGTCATCGCAGAACAGCTATTTGATCAATGGCCTCCTGAAAGATGAGCTGGGATTCCAAGGCCTCGTCATGACGGACTGGCTTTCCCAGATATCCGGAGTCGCGTCTGCTCTTACCGGTCTCGACATGTCCATGCCAGGAGACACGATTGGCAACGCGATTCCTCTGGTCGGCCACAGCCACTGGATGTATGAGCTGACGCGGTCCGTACTGAACGGCTCTGTCCCCGTTGACCGACTGAATGACATGGCCACCAGAATCGTCGCTACCTGGTATAAGTTTGGCCAGGACCAGGACTACCCAGAACCGAACTACTCCGCGAACACTGGGGAGGCCTTCGGACCGCTGTATCCAGGAGCTCCTCTGGCTTCACCTAAGGGTATCGTCAATGAATTTGTCGACGTGCAAGGAGACCATGCGGTGATAGCGAAACAGGTGGCACAAGATTCGATTACCCTACTCAAGAACAACGGCAGCTTCCTGCCTATATCCACTACGGTCCCCTTGAGTGTCTTTGGAACCGATGCTCAAGCTGACCCCCAGGGCATCAACTCATGCACGGATAAGAGCTGTAACCGAGGCCTGCTGGGAATGGGCTGGGGCTCCGGGAGCGCGAATTACCCGTACCTCGACGACCCCATCTCTTCCTTGAGGCGGAAGGCTAGCAACGTCACCTACTACGACAGGGACGAATTCCCGGAGGTGCCCGCCCCGGGCAGCGATGATATGGCCATCGTATTCATCAACTCCGACGCCGGAGAGAACACTTACACCGTCGAGGGCAATCACGGTGACCGCGACGCCGACGGCCTCTCGGCATGGCACAACGGGGACAAGCTCGTCCAGGACGCAGCCGAGACATACAGCAACGTGGTCGTCGTGATCCACACGGTCGGGCCGCTCGTCATGGAGCCCTGGATCGACCTCCCTTCCGTCAAGGCCGTCCTCGTCGCGCACCTGCCGGGCCAGGAGGCCGGGGACTCGCTGACGGAGGTCCTCTTCGGCGAGGTCTCGCCCAGCGGGCACCTGCCCTACAGCATCCCCGTGTCCGAGGACGACTATCCGGACAGCTTGGACCTCAAGTCCGAGCCGAGGCTGAGCCAGATCCAGGACACGTACACGGAGGGCCTGTACATCGACTACCGGCACCACAACCGGGCGGGCAGCAAGAAGCCGCGGTTCGCCTTCGGCCACGGCCTCAGCTACGCGCGCCTCGAGCTCGCCGACGCCACCATCACGGGAGTCACCGAACTCGGCGGCTCGCTGCCGCCCCCACGGCCCCCCAAGCGCGCCTCCCCGGTCGCCGACATGGACGACGCACTGCCGCCCGCGTCCGAGGCTTACGAACCCGACGGCTTCCCCCGTATCCCGCGCTACCTGTACTCGTGGCTATCCAAGAACGACGCCGACGAGGCGCGCGCCATCGGCGAGGCCGGCGACGAGAGGTACCCGTACCCGGAGGGGTACAGCGAGGAGCAGAAGCCGGGCCCGGCGGCCGGCGGCCCGAACGGCGGCAACCCGGCGCTCTGGGACGTCGTGTACCGCGTGTCGGTCACAGCGGCGAACGTCGGCGGCGACAGCGACAACGCGCACGCGGGCAAGGCCGTGGCGCAGGCGTACGTGCAGTTCCCCGACGACAACGGCGGCTACGATACGCCGGTGATCCAGCTGCGGGACTTCGAGAAGACGCGCGAGCTGGCGCCCGGCGAGAGCCAGGTCCTCGAGCTCAGTCTCACGCGCAGGGACCTCAGCGTCTGGGACGCCGGGCGGCAGAACTGGGTCGTCCCGAACCCCGGAGGCAGGTACAGGATCTGGCTCGGCCAGGCGAGCGACGATCTCAGCATTGTCTGCTACTCGGATACGCTGGAGTGCGAGACTGGCGTTGAGGGACCTGTTTGAGGCGATGGAGACTTTTTTTTATTAATAACGTTAGGCCTTGTGTAGGGTACCGGCTCTGAAATGATGGAGGCATGCTGTCGGTAAATTTTCCAATATAGTCACGATCTAATGATAGTCTAAGACCAACTTCCGATCTGTTGATGCTGTTTTGATATTCATCGAGTCGTGTTTGAACTGAGAAGGCCATCTATTCCGTAATTACAACTTAGAGCTAACCATGCTCCTTCTACACCCCATATGCATTAGTGTGCTTTGGTTCCCTAAGAGCCACGAGACAGTTGATTTTGCACCACACCTATGCATACCGTGGTAATATGGGCTGAATTGTTTTAGCAGCTTACTTTCTTGTCGGGCGGCCTTAAGGCAAGGAGTCTGGATTGGAAGTCGAATTGAATGAAGTAGACCTGAGAGGACAGGTAAGAGGGGTGAGGCCACTATGACTCCAGCGGCGTCAGTAGCCATTCATCCTACGATACCCAAGGAACCATAAAAGTGCGCAAGACGACCATCGAGGAGCCCCAGAGCTGGAAGAACGCATAAACCAGATATGTGCCTCCCGGATGAGAGAGCCCGTGCATTGCACAACGAATAGTCTGCTATAGTACACATCCACCCATCCATCCTCGTACAAAGCGGTCCCTACGCCACCCGTCTTATTCACAACACCCTCTACATCGAGAGCACGGATCGCTTCTTGTCTTTCCGCCTCTGCAGCATCTTGCGGCCGTTCCGCGTCCGTAACCTGCTCAGGAACCCGTGTCTCCTCTTGCGGATCAGCCGACTGGACCGCGCCATGGTCGGTCTCGGTCCGCACCGTATCTGCACGCCCGCCAGTGCCGGGTGGGCGGTGATGGCCGTCTTCGGCACCAGGTCTAGGGCCTCGGGACCCGTGGCGCCCGCCGGAGCACTAGGAGTAAGGGAGACTCGTGACAGTGCGTTGTTCGCCGGACGGAAGACCGTGCCGTGGGCTGGTGGGAGGATGGAGGGCCGTAGTTGCGGGAGTGAGGAGAATGTCCTGAGAAAAAAAGTTCACATCAGTAAGACGAACTTGTTATCGAAGATGTAGCACCGTGCCGTACCGCTTCGAGGCAGTTGTTATGATCGTGCTGCGGCTCTGGGCTCCCGAAAGAGCTGTCCGCACGGCCGAGGCCGCTACACTGAATGGCCGCATCCTCGCTTCCTGATGAGAGGCGCCGGTCCCTTCGTAGCAACTCTTTACGCGAACGCTCGAAGTGTCTCCCGGATCCTTTGCGCTCGAAAATTTGTCCTCGTCATAGGCGTACTACTACCTCAATTAACAGAACCTGGAAATGTACAAAATTTCCAGCCGAAGACAGCTGGGACAGAGCCGGCAGAACTCCGATAGCCCACTTCCCCTTACACACAGTACCACGAAGCTACCCACACTGTACACGGGAAGCAAAACGTCTGCTTCGAACTCCCTAATATCAACAAATTGAAGAGATGCTGATAGAATAGCCCTATCAAAGTTGATTTATGCCTTTTGCTGGAGAAACGCATCCAGATCTTCAGGGGGGTTTGTACGGAAGCAAAGCCTGTCACTGCACGACTTCGAAGCTACAATACGTATGCGGATGTACTTGACTGTGACAGGTAATGATATGGCCTTGACAATCTCAACTTTGTTTATTTCAACACATAAAATGTTGATGAGGTCTTTCCTATACTTAAGAGGCTTGGGCCCAGCTAGATCCGTAGTCTAATACGAGACGACAACCCTTCTGAATGTTCTGCTGTGGTTCCCGGACTACAGGTGAGGAATATGATGCCGACGTGCCAGCGCCCCAGTTCCTAGAAACCCACAGCTTGGTAGAGAAACCGAATCTGACACACGGTGATCATCGAGTACGCCAGCAAAAGTATACACCCGACCAAGACACCCTAACTCATACAAATCCATAGCAACCGTCTTCTGGATGGGAGCTGTGCAAGATAAGCACTACAAACAGCCAGTTTCTTAGATTACACGTATAGGCCTTGAGGGTTCAGTCCAACCTTGAGTGGAATACCACTGGCTTCACGAACAGGCGGGTTTTAGCACTCAGACGGTACCATACACCCAGCACAAAACATCTTCTTCTTCTTCATGGCGATGCTGACGCGCCGTCCATAACGAAAAAGAGTGGGCAACAACAAAAATTACGCGGACTACGATCCCGAAGGATAGTAGAAGAGGGCAAGCTCCACGCTGTGCAATGCAGGCTCACCCCCTTTCTATTCCCTTTTCTTGAGCTGGGAACAGACCCACAAGGTAAGTATGAAGAAGAAAAGAAAAAAAGAAGCTCAAAATCGGGGAGGGAGGCACCTTATTTATAATCTGAAAGCGGTGTAGGCTGATCTGCTAATTAGCCCAGCCAAGGCGGCAGAATTATACGTACCTTCCTGGGAAATGAGGCACTAATTCTAGGCAGCACTTCCGCTAATAAGATCGATGGACTAGCCCCGTCTTTTTGATTACGTACAAGTACATAGCTGGAGTTTACGATAACCTTCCCTCTTCCTCAACGAGGAGTCCCACATGCCCTCTCAAGATGTCCCCATATGGATAGCTGGAGTAGCTGTCGGTCTCCCAAAATTTCAGTCGGAAATCCAACGTACGTATTCAAGCTATGGAGTATTTATCCATCGTAGAGGCGCGCATAAGGTTGGCCTACAATTCGTATGCGAAATGGGTGTTGTTATGACATGGACCCCTTTGAGGGTAAACTATCACGCCACATGGTAGAAGTAGCTGCTGCTGTGGCGCAGGGGCTTGTTCTTCGATCCCCAAGGCAGGCTGAAGGCAACAGCGCATACCATGATCTGGCCAGTTGACAGACTTGCCTTGATAAGAAACTAATAAATATGTCATGGTGCCACGACTACCTGCGTAGGAGCGTCCAATTCAAATACATAGATTACAGACACCTAATTTAGAGGTTTTCAACTATTCTTCTCAAGCATCAACCTTAAATTATGCCGACTCCTATAGACAATGCTCTGCGTTCCAAAGTAGGTGGCGCTTCCCAAATACATATAAACGCTGATAGCACGATGCTAATCAACTTTCGTAGAATGCGGTTCTAGGTATATAGGCTTCTCTTATACTTCTATCTTATCTTACTGAGGTGCTGACGGACGCCTACTTCCACAGCCTTCTCGGCGCTCGTCACAGGAGCCGTGGCCTGGACGCTGTGGGGCGGGGAGATATTCCCTTCCGAGCCAGACCCTACTGGAGATCCTGAGAATTGGACAAGAGAGGAGCTGAGGAGATGGCTCGCAGCTGTGAGTTTAAGCTGATGCAGCTGTCCGGCCTATCTATATCTGCTAAACCTCCGTGCGATGTAGCGCAACCTCGTCCCACAAGACCGGGACACGCGAGAGCAGCTACTAGAGAGAGTGAAGGCCAACATGAGATAGACGGATGGTCTGGTGCGTTCTATCTCCGATCTTGAGGTCTCCGTCAAGCGCTGTAACGGTGCAGATGGGATGCGTTGAGCAACATCAACTGGGTATTATTCTGCCGCCTAAGTGGCGTAAGTGGCGTACTAAGAAGCTAGACGCTACAATGGTTTTGGAACAGCGAGAACCATCAAATTTGCTTTGATTTTGAATGGGCAAGGGACGTAGGGTTTACACAGATGCCGATTCATGAATGGGTGACTCATATTGACTCGATTTGAACGTGTATCAGATATCAATATAGTAATTGTTGCTATTGAGCTTCAATAAGGTACAATGGTGAGGCTTGCACACTTCGATGTCCCAGCCCCACATTTTCAATAGCTACCCGCAGGGACTTGCGGAAATGCGGGCAGCGGCTGACGCACGAAACTGAGAATGCGCAAGGACACGGTTTTCTTGATGGAAGCCCGATCCTTCAAATTCTCCAAGTCACAACTTCGAGGTTCATACCTCTTCCAAGCCTAATTCAACACGCTTTGGGTCGTCTCACTCCGGCGAGATGGATCTTTTACAGGTATGTTTTCAATAATTTCTGCAATGAGAACCCTTCGAGGTAGTTAAAATTTGGGGCTGACATGATGTCTGTAGCGTCTTGCGCAGTCCTTGGACCGCCCGCTCTTCCCGTGGAAGAGGCTCATTATCGGCTTCTCTGTCGCCCAGTATGCATTCGAAGAACTCCTGTCACTGCGCCAATACCAGGTCTTGAAGAATACAAAGCCCCCCAAGGTCCTACAACAGGAAGTCTCTCAGGAAGTTTACGAGAAAAGTCAAGAATATGGTCGCGCAAAGGCAAAGTTCGGTTTCTTCAAGGGTCTCTGGGGTCAGGTCCAGAATATCGCCTTCATACACTTCGACGTTCTTCCCAAGCTGTGGTCCTGGACTGGCGATCTCCTACTTCGCTTCGCGCCCGCTCGCTTTACCGGCGAGATCTCCCACTCGATCGCCTTCGTCCTTACTTTCATCATCATCCAACAGGTCTTGTCTTTGCCTATGAACGTCTACCACACCTTCGTCCTAGAGGAGAAGTTCGGTTTCAACAAGCAGACGCCCAAGTTGTTTGTGACGGACATGATCAAGACTAACCTGCTCGCTTTTGCCTTCGCCCCGCCCATTCTCGCCGGTTTCCTCAGCATTGTGCAGAAGACGGGTACCCAGTTCTTCTACTACCTTTGGATGTTTACCGCCGGTCTCCAGGTCTTCATGATCACTGTCTACCCAATCGTCATCCTGCCGCTGTTCAACAAGCTGTCCCCTCTCGAGGAGGGCAAACTAAAGAGCGAAACCGAGGCCTTGGCTAAGAAGTTGAATTTCCCCCTTCATGAGCTGTTCGTCATCGATGGAAGCAAGCGCAGTGCCCACAGCAACGCATACTTCTTCGGTCTGCCTTGGAAGAAGCACATCGTCATCTATGATACCTTGATTGAGAAGAGCAAAGAGGAAGAGGTTGTTGCTGTCCTGGCGCATGAGCTTGGCCACTGGAAGTTGGGCCACACAACTAGTCTATTCGGCATCTCTCAGGTACGTGGCTCATACGCTGAGTAGGCTCGTTTCAAGCAAGCTGACAATTACTAGGTTCACGTCTTCTATATCTTCGCCCTCTTCTCGGTTTTCATCAACAACAACTCGCTCTATACGGACTTTGGCTTCATCAACGAGCACCCCATTATCATTGGTTTCATCCTTTTCTCCGACATCCTGGCACCCATGGATGCGGTTATCAAGCTTCTGATGAACATCATGAGCCGGCGCTTCGAGTTCCAGGCCGACGCGTTCGCTCGGGACCTGGGCTATAAGGCAGAGCTCGCTGCCTCTCTGATCAAGCTTCAGATCCAGAACCTCAGCACCATGGACGCGGACTGGATGTATGCCAGTTATCACTTCTCCCACCCCATTCTTTCGGAAAGACTCAAGGCGCTCGAGTGGACACCGAGTGAAAGGGTGACGGAGGAGGGAAGTGGCGCCGAGAAGGCAACTGGTCGTGAGCTTTAAATGTCAGGCTTAACGTTAGCTTGGTGTATATAGCTTAAAGGCAGCTGTGGGTTGCAACAACATAGACGGAGGGCTAGAAGGGTTAGGTTGGCTTGTGCTGTGGGAAGTTGCAAGTCAGTGCCGGATAGCTGCATTTGTATATGAGGACCGTTTACTCGGTCTTTAGATCTACGTCTCGGTGACTTCATGGTGGCTTCAACCTGATGATTTCAATTGCGTTACGCGAAGGAGGATGTAGGATAATGCGATTGCATCAGTCCAGGTTGATGCGTCTGCGCTGTCTACTGGGCTACCCACAATTTCTCTGTCCCATGTACACTAATAATTCTTATGCGGTAGTCGTCAAACGGAGGATATTCATATAAAGGGTCTATGACGCTCACGCGTTGCCGCCCCACTCTAGAGCACTTAACGCGACACGCGATTTCTCCTTCATTGCTTTCAAGTCATTTGATACCCTCTGCTGTTTCCCAAACACCACACTCACGCTTCGCGCAGTCAGCGAAAATAGGCGGATCTCTTGCTTGTTCATCCAAGGGAAGCTTCAGTACTCATTGATCTGCCATATCTGGAAGCTGCGCAACGTCCCCCACGTCATGCTCCCGTCGTATCTAGAACTCTAACCACATTGGCCTCTTGAATGCCACATCATTGTTCTCCCTATTCTCGCCTGCTTGAGACTTCGTTATACCCATTGTCAGTATTTGCCTGGTCAGACCTGAGCCATGGCTTCAGCAGTCCTTCCCCAGAAGCGCATCCTAGGCGATGCGACGAAGCGCCGCGATGTCACTTCCACGCCATCCACATTCAAAAGGCGGAGACTAGAGCCCCTCTCTTCCTCTCCAGCCTCACGCCTCAACAGTTCCCAGCCAGGTCCTGGTTCGAAATTAGGCTCGAGCCAACCGAAGAGTACATTCGAGACAGAGGTGCTCGAGAAGCTGAGCCAAGACATATCGGACCTCAAGCACACGAACGCGGAGAAGGATCAACCATGGGAACGGCCCCCTGTTGTCGACTTTGATCCCCAACGAGATCCCTTGACATTCCAACAAATCGAGGCCGAAGAGGGTACTCTCCATGGCGACAGGGCCACCATTAAGCTCTTCGGAGTCACCGAGAATGGCCACTCGGTCATGCTACATGTCACCGACTTCAAGCATTACCTCTATGTTGCTGCTCCGGTTTCCTTTTCCCCGAAAGACTGCGAAGGCTTTAAAGCGTTCCTCGAGGCACAGCTTGCCCAAAGCCAACCAGCTATATTCTCCTGTCAAGTAGTCCTAAGAGAAAACATCTACCGGTTCCAGGGGAACACACAAAGTCCGTATATCAAGATTACGGTTACAGACCCAAAGTTCATTGGCAGGGTACGGAACTTGCTCGAGAAGGGCGGAGCAAATTGGAAGGGGATGTGGAAAGTGCCCGATAACAGTGGTATCTTGACGTTCGACAATTTGCCATATCTCTTGCGATTTATGGTGGATAACAAGGTGCGTGCCGAGACGTCGGCGACCAAAGACCCTTACTGACAGCAATAGATGCCCGGCATGTCCTGGGTAGAAGCGCCAGCCAAGACGTACAAACTTCTACCGCAGAGTGAACGCCAATCGAGTTGTCAAATTGAAGCTGAAATAAACTATCATGAACTCATTTCGCACGAACCGAAAGGCGAATGGTCCAAGATGGCACCTCTACGGATTCTTTCATTCGATATCGAATGTGCCGGACGAAAAGGCGTTTTCCCCGATGCCGAATATGATCCAGTCATCCAGATTGCCAATATCGTCACACGATATGGAGAGAGCAAACCTTTCGTCCGGAACGTCTTCTGCTTAGACCCCACAAGTCCTATCGTGGCTACAGAGATTCTCTCCTTTGACAAGGAACAGGACATGCTTATGGCATGGAAGAGATTCCTTGACAAAGTTGATCCTGACCTCATCATTGGTTACAACATTGCCAACTTCGACTTCCCGTACCTTCTAGACCGTGCGAAGCAGCTCAAGGCTCACGGTTTCGAGTATTGGACACGACTACCCAGCGTAAAATCGACTACCGAGAAAACCAAGTTCTCGAGCAAGCAAATTGGTAATCGAGATAGTAAAGCCACGAATACGAACGGACGTCTACAACTAGATCTTCTGCAGCTCATCCAGCGCGACCACCACCTTAGAAGTTACACGCTGAACTCCGTATGCTCACATTTTCTAGGTGAGCAGAAAGAGGATGTGCATCATACTATGATCACGGAGCTGTTCAATGGTACGCCAGAATCGAGGCGTCGTCTTGCGTTATACTGCCTGAAAGACGCCTACTTGCCACAAAGACTCATGGACAAGTTGTCCTGTCTTGCAAATTACACAGAAATGGCAAGGGTCACGGGTGTCCCGTTCAACTTCCTGCTCTCCCGTGGGCAGCAGGTGAAGTTCATGAGCCAGCTCTTCCGGAAGGCTCTAGAGCAGAAATTGGTCATCCCAAACATGCGATCAGAAAGCTCGGAGGAACAATACGAAGGCGCCACAGTCATTGAGCCTACACGTGGTTACTACGATGTGCCAGTCGCAACGCTCGATTTTGCCTCTCTGTACCCCAGCATTATGCAGGCCCATAACCTCTGCTACACGACCCTTACAGATAAGAAGGGCGTTGAAAGGTTCGGTCTGAAGAAGGATGAAGACTACATTGTCACGCCAAACGGAGATATGTTTGTCACTGCTAAGCAACGGAAGGGTCTACTTGCGCAGATTCTCGAAGAACTCCTGACCGCAAGAAAGCAGGCCAAGAGAGAACTGGCGGTCGAGACAGACCCCTTCAAGAAGGCCGTCTTGAACGGTCGTCAGTTAGCCTTGAAAATCAGTGCAAACAGTGTATACGGCCTTACTGGAGCTACGACGGGCAAGCTTCCCTGCCTTGAAATCGCCAGTAGCACGACAAGTTATGGCCGCCAAATGATTGAGAAGACGAAGGAGGAGGTCGAAAAGAAGTATACGGTAGCCAATGGCTATTCTCATGACGCCCAAGTTATCTATGGCGATACAGATTCAGTCATGGTAAAGTTCGGCACGAAGGATATTAGCGAGGCCATGAAACTTGGCGAAGAAGCGGCCAACTACGTGTCGTCCAAGTTCATCAAGCCCATCAAGCTCGAGTTCGAGAAGGTTTATTTCCCATACTTATTGATCAACAAGAAGCGATATGCCGGACTCTTCTGGACACGGCCGGAGAAGTTCGACAAGATGGATACGAAGGGTATCGAGACGGTCCGAAGAGACAACTGTCTACTTGTCCAGACGGTGATTGAGAAAGTCCTGAGGATGATCCTGATTGACCGGGACGTTCAGGGAGCTCAGGAGTAAGTCGACCATTTTCTCAGATTCAACATCCTGCGGTACATACTAACAGCGCTTGTAGCTATGTCAAGGACACTATTGCGGATCTACTTCAGAACAAGATCGATATGTCGAACCTTGTCATTACGAAGGCTCTCACTAAAGAGAAAGATGACTACGATGCCAAACAAGCACACGTCGAGCTTGCCGAACGTATGAAGAAGCGCGACGCTGGTTCTGCTCCGGGGCTAGGTGACCGAGTGGCTTACGTGATGGTCAAAGGTGCAAGTGGTTCCAAGAACTTCGAGCGGTCGGAAGATCCCATCTACGTGCTCGAGAACAATGTCCCTATCGACACAAAGTATTACTTAGATAACCAGCTGGCCAAGCCCCTCGGTCGTATCTTCGAGCCAATCCTGGGCGAGACGAAGGCGAAATCGCTGCTCATGGGCGATCACACCCGGGCGATCTCGGTGGCAGCGCCAACGGTGGGCGGGCTGATGAAGTTCGCAAAGAAGACGATGACATGCATGGGATGCAAGAAGCCCTTAGTGGGCAAGGAGGAGAGCGCCGGTGCCGTGTGTGCCCAATGCGCGCCGCGCGTGGGCGAGCTTTACAAGAAGACCCTTGACAAGGTATCGGATCTCGAGGTTCGCTTCGGTCGCCTCTGGACTCAGTGCCAACGCTGCCAGGGCAGCATGCACAACGAGGTCATCTGTTCGAGCAAGGACTGTCCGATATTCTACATGCGCATGAAGGCCAAGAAGGACGTCGAGGATGCGGGCAAGGAGCTCAAGAGGTTCGATTTCGACCAGTCTGCTGTCTGGTGAGGGCGATCCCGACCATTTTACTACCTATGTCGTGGCACGCCAATTGCCGCACTGTACCTATTCTGTTGTCCATTGTATGAACGAGGGCTGGTGGTCTATTGAAATAGCACGACAAAGTGATGGAGGCGCGGAGTATGGATTTGTCATTTCTTTAGATAGGAGCGTTGTAATATTTCGATATGATTACGGAAATATGGCATATTCGTACGACTCGGTCTAGAACTAGACCCGCCGAATTATTCAATTCAAGAAAGCTGCTACTGGATGAAGCCAGGTGATTTTGGGACAGAACCTAGCCTGTCCGTGCATCGCGATCTGCCTGTTCAAAGCCCAAAGGCCTCCGGTAACGGAAGGCGAAGCCCTGGCGCCGAAGCCGCACAATTAATTTAATTGAGGTTCATCACGGTAGCTGGGGTCGACTACTGTAGGAACAGACCCCGAAACGGGCGAGCGCCGAACCGACTGGATGGGTTTTCTCCTGTCTTAGATTCCCGTTAAGATAGACCTGCGGTGAGCTGGACATGGGCGCTTCCTTTCTGATTCCAGCCTCCTCCGAGATCCGTCATCGCAAGTTGCAAAAATAGAATACGAACTTAGGGGTCCAAGGCGAAAAAGAACCGCATGTGAGGCTCCGCCGCTGCCCTTGGAACCGGACGCATAAACATAGCATCTAGGGGGCTGACCTCCGCGAGCGGCGGGCGCGCCCTGCTTGACGCGACGTGGGGTCCTCTCTTTTCCGATATCCGATTTGAAGTTGGGTGACATGAAAGATTGATGATTTGGGAATTACGCCAGCGAATCAGAGGCCGCTGATAAGACATTGCGCCCTACCCTGCCGCTAATTGGGAAAGGGGGGCAGGGTCGACATTAACAAGAATTCGGCGAAAGCTTGGTATATTTCCCTTTCCCGTCTCGCGGATTACACCATCTCCTCAAGCTGGTACCCACTGATAATAAGAGCATATTTGACCCGCCCATTTGGAACATAGGACCATGTAGCGCTATGCACTGGCTGGCTGGCTACTGGCTATTACGGTTCTCGGCCGATCCGGTCCTAGATGTGCGATTCCTAGAAGCAAGAGGGCTACAGAAATTGTCACCGACGCTTCCAGATGAATGGCTGTCCTACTTCGTACTTCGCTTCGCATAGCACAACTCGGAATTCGAGGCGGAGGGAGCTCCGTCCTCGCTAAAACCCTGGGCAGCAATCATAACACGTGGAAGCCACTGTCTAACAAGGATTACTCCGTCTTGGCCTTCTTTCCCATCGCCATAATGAGAAAGTACTGACTGGTGCACGAGTGGTGACGGTGGATTTGAGGATAGTCTTTGCATAATAAGCCGTTAGTCCCCTGCCTAATGCGAGGTCCGGCGCCATCCAGTCCCCGGCATCATGTCGATGGCACGCTAGCTCAAGTTAAGCCTCCCAATGATAATGAAGCTGAGACATAAGGGAACATGTAAGTAGCCCTATGATTTCATACGTTGTGGGTATCATAAGGGATGCTTGAAGGGTGTTTCCTGCTCGCCGAATAGCAGGAAATACCGCAATCAATGCCGAAGACGATAAGAGGATATGTGTCGCGTGCTGCAAGCCACTGGGGGAAGGCGAGGAAAAGAAAATGTAAACGTGGGATGGGGATCGATGATGAGATGATGAGGAGCTGACGCGGGAAAGAATAGCGCATCCACAGACGCACTCTCTCTCCTATCTTCCCGTAGCCCTCATGAATATGTCAACGGGTTAAAACTGATGGAATTAAGGAGGGAGGGTCCTCCACTCCACCACCAGCCAGTCTACTACATAATGTGCATGATGGCAAGGTTAACATTGTATTCCTGGGAGGCAAAGGGAAAGTGAACAGCATTCGATGCCAGGATAGGCGATCCCATCTCGTGTAGCCTAGTTAGATCATAGCTTTCTAAGAGGGCCGAAAACGGGGAATGAAGGAGTCTTTGATAGCTCTGGTATGATATAAGATCACCCCCTCCAGACCGGTCGTCCTCACTGTTCTCGAACTTCTTGATCATTATTCCAACTGCTCCTGAGACACCCGACTCTGCCTACCGCGAGTCATTAACGACAGCTCTTCTGTGAATCATACACTTACGCGCGCACTCGTACGATCCAAACCCATCTAGCAAACAAGCAAAGCTATCCGATCCCGTAGACACACACACACACACATCCAATCGACGGAAGAAGCAATGGCTCACCTCCCCTCCGAGCCTGAGTTCGAGCAGGCCTACAAAGGTAAGGACATTGTCCGACAGACTACCTACGTTACCTACATATACACGGACGTAGTCATCACTACGTCACGCGATACACACGCACACACACACACATCACCATGCTTACACACGCGCGCCCGTTACCACAGAGCTCGCGTCCACGCTCGAGAACAGTTCGCTGTTTGAGAAGTACCCCGAGTACAGGAAGGCGTTGAACGTGGTGTCGATCCCCGAGCGCGTCATCCAGTTCCGCGTCGTCTGGGAGGACGACAAGGGCAACCTCCAGGTCAACCGCGGCTACCGCGTGCAGTTCAACTCGGCGCTGGGCCCCTACAAGGGCGGCCTGCGGTTCCACCCCACCGTGAACCTGTCCATGTGAGTTGAGAGCTTCCGTGGCTCCGGCCGGCCCTGCTCGGTCTATTCTAGGAGTTCTTCGTCTCTCTCGCGTGTGGGTTTGCTTGCTGACATGGATGGGTCGGCGTAGCCTGAAGTTCTTGGGCTTCGAGCAGATCTTCAAGAATGCGCTGACGGGACGTGGGTCACCCCCCGCCCCCTCGCAAAATTGTCCCTACGCGGCCAAAATCCGAGTTGTTCGCTGATATGTGATGATATGCAGTGAATATGGGCGGTGGCAAGGGAGGTGCGGACTTCGACCCCAAGGGGAAGAGCGACAACGAGATCAGACGGTTCTGCGACGCCTTCATGCGGAGGTTATGCCAGCACATCGGCGCCGAGACGGACGTGCCGGCCGGCGACATCGGTGTCGGCGGGCGTGAGGTGGCCTACTTGTTCGGTACCTACCGGAAGGAGAGGAATAAGTGGGAGGGCGTCCTGACGGGCAAGGGCCTGGCTTGGGGCGGCAGCTTGATCAGACCCGGTGAGTTCCTGCTTCCTTCCCCCGGCGGGGCCCGATAAGTAGTCCCGACTTGACAGAGAGGGAGAAGAGACCAAAAGAAAACAGTGAGCTAACTAACGGCTCCTCCTCAATAGAGGCGACGGGGTACGGCCTCGTCTACTACGTCGGGCACATGATCAAGTACGCAGGTAAGGGCGACTGGAAGGGCAAGCGGGTCGCCATCTCGGGATCGGGCAACGTGGCCCAGTACGCGGCGCTCAAGTGTATCGAGCTGGGCGCGACGGTGGTGTCGCTGTCGGACTCCAAGGGCTGCCTGGTGGCGCCCGAGGGCCAGCGCTTCACGCCGGAGCACCTCGACGAGATCGCCGAGATCAAGCTCGCGCGGCGGCCGCTGACCGAGTTTGTCAACGGCAGCGCCCGCGGCTCCTCCTCCTTCCGGTACATCGAGGGCGCGCGGCCCTGGGTCCACGTCGGCGCCGTCGACGTCGCGCTCCCCTGCGCCACGCAGAACGAGGTCAGCCGCGAGGAGGCCGAGGCCCTCGTCGCCGGCGGCTGCCGCTTCGTCGCCGAGGGCTCCAACATGGGGTGCACGCTCGAGGCCATCGAGTTCTTCGAAGCCGCCCGCGGCAAGGACCAGGCCCACGACGCCGTCTGGTACGCCCCAGGCAAGGCGTCCAACTGCGGCGGCGTCGCCGTCTCCGGTCTCGAGATGGCGCAGAACAGCCAGGTGAGTGGCAGCAAGCGGGCACCAGCGCATCCCCCGCCCCCTTTTCCTCCCCCACGAGGGGGGAGAATTTCTAGCTGCCCGATTAAATAAGCTGACCGTGTTGTTTGCAGCGTATAACCTGGACCCAGGAGGAAGTCGACGAGCGGCTGAAGAAGATCATGCAGGACGCGTTCGAGGACGGCCTGAACACCGCCAAGCAGTACGTTAAGATGAGGGAAGGCGAGCTCCCCAGCCTGGTGACGGGGAGCAACATCGCTGGCTTCGTGAAGGTCGTGAGGGCCATGCACGACCAGGGAGACTGGTGGTAGACTGGACCACCTGCATTTACGTACCAATTAAGGGGGAGCGGCCGCTACTACCTCTCTTTTCAGGGGCGAAAACCGTGTTGGCCATCGACCCCTTGGACGGGCGTCACGGGTATTGGTCAAGTGTAGGATTAGATGATTACCGAGTTTTGGGGCGGCATAGCTTAGACGGGGACTAGAGAGTACGGTGCAATGCGATGACGATAACTATCTACTACCTACCTACGCACACACGCACGTACTTATTGTTGGTTCTTCAGAACTGAAACGAAAAGCTGCCTGCTACTCAGACCGTTCGTCAGGAAGTTGAAACGGGGCTGCGTGGCCGCAGCTCCGAATGCAACCAACTCCATCCCCCAATTTAGCAGCCTATCACAATATCGGAGGAGAGGTTAGGTTGGCGATCTCATACACAGCTCACCGAGTTCCTCGGTCTGGTGGTAGTAGGCCTGGGCTTGGTTCGTTTCATCGTCGTCTGGATTGGATGAAGGTTATGATTGACTCTGTTCGCGGAACATGGGTTATCTAGGTCACACCTGGGGCTCTGGCGAACCCATGAACCACATGGGCAGCTGAACACATGGGTTAGACTAGAAGCGTCCTGTTTGGTTCCCAGATACAATGCAGGGGCCGCGTTATTATAGCAGCAGCGAGTCCTACCCTCCTGTATGATTGCTGTGGCGTGAATGGTCCCAATTCGATCAGCACCCGGCTGCCTGTCTGCCTCGTCGGCGGAGAGAGCCGACGGCATATGTAGGTGCTACCTAGGTCATGAATACAAGGGGGAGTTGGAAAAGGGGGGGGGGGCCGAGACCCAGGCCTTAACTGGTCTCCAGCCCGAC